>JAMJFZ010000726.1:2110000-2367500 GCA_026225945.1 Cricetomys ansorgei | reverse complement strand
TGCTCTCTTCTGCTGTCTAATATGACTCTGAAAAAGCATTAAGAGAAAATCTGATTTTAAAATATTTGTTTGATGTATTTGCACACTTATCATTTCCAAATTAATTATCCTCTAATTAAATGTTCAGAAATTTATGTACAAACATTCTGTTTATCTTAACTTTAAAAGCATATGAGTAAAACAGAAAAGCCAAAAAGTAGTAACAGGAAAATGTTATTTTTTTATTATTATTTAGAAACTCTTTAGGACTGAAATGGGTAAGAGCGGGGATAATTTTCAGAGGTTGGTAGATATTGCATTTTGATCGTAAATAATTGCAAGGCTGGAAAAACTAAAAAACGTAAAAGTTTGAACTCGATGAAGACAGTAGCTGACGGGCGAGAAGAGTGGCGTCTAACTGAACAGATGAGCACGAGCTAGGCTTTGAGTGCAGCTGTAGGGACCGGGGCAGCGCGGTGCGGGCCTGCTGCTTCTGCGGGGCTCCCTTTGCTCTGTGTACAGGTAGGCGCCTCTGCCGCAGAGGGCAGGGGTCGTAGGACGTTTGCAGTCCCTTCTTTCCTCCTACCTTGAGTCCTGAGGCGTGAACTAAGGTTGTCTGCTGAGCCCACCGCACGGGCCCAGGATGTAGTAGTGTTTTAAGCCGAAGAAGAACAAGAAAAGAAAAGTTCGAAGCTATAAAACCCCTCACTTTAGAACATTATTTTTAAGTCACATCTTCTTAGTGAGTCAGTGTGACAAATATGTTCAGTGACTAGTATGCCCAACGCCTATTGCACTGTCAATGGAAATAAAGAGAATAATTTCTCTCATTTCTTTTATTTTGAGATTATATATATATATACAATTATATATACATTTATACGATTATATAATTACCTCATCCCCCCTACACTTTCCTCCCTTTAAACCTTCTCATGCTCTCTTTCAAATCCATGACCTACTTTTTTCATTAATTGTTTTTTTATTTAAAAAAATTGTGATTATATATATATATATATATATATATATATATATATATATATACACACACACACACACACACACACACAATCTGCTCAGTCTATGTAGTGTTACTTGATTATGTGTTTTCAGGGCTGAGCATTTGGTATCGGATAACCAATTGCTGTACTTTTCCCTAGAAAAGAGTTACTCCTGCTCCCAGCATTCCTTAGCTGCCTGTCGTCTACTTTGGCACATCTACTGCTATTGTCCTTGTTCAGTTCAGGTTTAGGCAGTCATGCTGATGAGACTTTATGGGTGAAGCTGACATTCCTAGGAGAGAATCTCTGTCTGCCAACTGAAATCTGTCAGCTAATACAAGTGATTTTGTCAGAGAAATGGGATTTCTTTGTGTTAGTCAGGGAATTCTCAGAAGGGTTGGGAACAATCCCAAAGACTCACCTCTGTGTCATCTCAGCTTGAGACTTAGTGATGCTTGTCCAGCCTAAGCACAGCCGTCATTGTGTACCTCTAATGCAGTGTTTCCTTCCTTCCTTCCTTCCTTCCTTCCTTCCTTCCTTCCTTCCTTCCTTTCCTTCCTTCCTTTCTTCCTTCCTTCTTTCCTTCCTTCTTCCTTCCTTCCTTTCCCCTTCCTTCCTTCTTTCCTTTTCTTTTGTTTTGATATAGGAAAAAAAATGTAGTATTTTGGTAAAGTTCAATATGAGTAAGAATGATAAAATTTTAAAAAATCAACAGAAAGTAAAATCATGGATTATAGAGAAATACTTCTAATAATGCTGATATTCATAGGTTTTATCACAACTCTTGGACCCACACTGCTTTGCCAGGGTTTGTAAAGTTTCTTGAAGTCAGTTCTTTATTTTCTACTTCAAAACGGTAAAAGAAAATTGTCAGCTAAGCAACTTTTCACGTGTGTGATTTATTGCTTAAAGTTTCATATGTTCTTGATGTATTTTCTGATATCAAACTCCCAAAGAAACTGAAAATGAAAGGGAGGGGAGGAGTTTTTCTCAGTGTTGTGTTATCTGTGAATGTAAATACACTCATCCATGGCAGAACAACCTCAGCTTGTGAACTGCAGCATTTCTGAATAGAATCGCAGATCAATCAAAGGGCTAATATTCATGCTCCTCCACACAGCTGAGCTCTGTGGAGGAGCTTAGTACCCATGGCAACTATCGTAGCATAGCAGTCTGTTTTTCTCAGACCACTTTTT
Source organism: Cricetomys ansorgei (assembly GCA_026225945.1). Classification (NCBI taxonomy): domain Eukaryota; kingdom Metazoa; phylum Chordata; class Mammalia; order Rodentia; family Nesomyidae; genus Cricetomys; species Cricetomys ansorgei. The sequence goes on along the minus strand of JAMJFZ010000726.1, from coordinate 2,365,324 downwards.
TGTTTGTTTGTTTTGTTTTAGATTAAGGAGAATTCCCTAGGCTTATTGTTAATATTTTGTGCAAGTGAACTACTGAACCATGAAAAGAATCTTGCAAGCGACTCTGTTTGAGATTAACTTCTGAAAAATTAATTTACTAAAGACAAAAGTAAAAGCGAAATGCTTGTTACAAATAAAACAATTAAATATCTGAAATTTATAGAGTCGGTTTAAAGGTCAAATCGAGAACCACCAGCTGTGAATCTAATTGGGAAAGAAGAACATTGATTTCTCTACAGCTTCCTAAGTGCTCAGATATGTAAAGGTGAAGATGAGACAGAATGACCAGTCGGTGCTAGCTTCTTACAGACACTCAATGCATTTATAGAAACTGAATACATAGGATTATTGTTGATACTTAATATTTACTTATAAATGCTTTTTCTTATTTGAGCAAGTTTCTCAAATCAGGAGAAATTGTGATAAAAAAAACTAAATATTTTGAAAATACAGAGTTGATTTCCAACTTAGATTTTTGTGTCTTTACAAAGATGAGGCTTCGATATAGCACACTTGGGAATCCATCCCCAGTGGGGTGATGTTGAGAAGTGTTGGAACTTTCCAGAGTGCCATCGAAAACTTTCTTTTCATATAAGACTTAGAGAATTGCCAATTAATTGTTGGTCCTGCTTTCAGGACGAATCTGTATTGTTCTCACAGAATGAGAAGTAACTGCTGAGAAAGTAGGATCACCTCCTGCTCCCTCTCTGGCTTTCTAGGGCCACATGAGAACCAGTCTGCAGGGTTCCTACCACAGGAAGCCACCGGCTGTGAAGGAAGCAGCCCCTGTGTTCTTGGTCCTCTGGAGTCACAAGGTGACTCTAGCTCTTTTAAAAAACAAAACAAATTTCTTGGCCTCAGGTGTTTGTTACAGAAATAGAAAAAGGACTAATTGTATGAAATTAGTATTTTTATACAGTACTGACAAAATCTGTTCTTTTCTCTATTTTAAAAAGTCTACTGGAAAAGGACCGAAAATGATGCAAGGGTGTCACACAAGTTATTAGAGAAGAGAAATGCCATTTATGCTGTTTTATAGATCACATAAAATACTTTAGACTGGTGTCATACTCAGTGTGTGTCAGAAACACAAAGGGCTTAATAAATCAGCCTGCTGTTTCTCAGTAGCAACTAGGGGATGCCTGGGCATCTTCGTTCCTAGAACATTTTTTGGAGATGCTGCTGCTGCAGCTTGGAACCACTTTTTGATAGTTATCTTCTTAGGATGTTACACACCTTCTACCCTCTGTGAGTATTAAAATTAATGCAGTTCTACATTTCTATTATTCATCTCTGAATTATTTCAGCCTTATATCCTGAGGTAGCTCTACTTGTAATTATTAAATATTCTTCATATTAAAAGCATTTCCTGTCATTTTTTTCATGGTAGTACTTTGCTCCTGAGGTTTCAATTATTACATTTCCAGTGGATCATTCTTAAATCTCTTCGTAACAGACTTTTTAAAGTTCAGATCACACATTTCAAAGTTAGTTTTGTTGTGCCCAGATTTTGAAATCCCCCTCCTCAAGTACCACCAGAAGACCACCAGGTCTGATGCAAAAGCAAGGAGCCTTTATTCTGCAGAGCAAACCAGTACACTGGAGTCTGGCTTCAAGCAAGATGGCTGACCCAGCACAAGCTCTCTACAAGGGTTTTTAAAGGGGAATCTCTCTGATTGGTTAGAACCCAGGCCCTGAATTGGCTCATTAATTGTTATGAGGAAACAAGGAATTCTGGGAAAGTGAGTCCGTGACTTAAACAGAGAGATGTCTGGAAAAGCTAGTACTTGACATTAAACTGAGAAAGGGTTAGTGTTTTTACCACAAGGGGCGCTGGGCTTTTCATTTTCCTGTTTATATAATATCATTCCTAATTTGTCTATTTCTCATAAATTTAAATAATATAAAATACTTAATACAGAACCTTGAAATATAAACATCTTTACCTGCTGTTATTCCTATAAAAGATGGATCTTTCTGATTTAGAAGTTTATGATTTACAACTATATCCATTTTTCTCAATATTTCTTTACTTCAAGGTTTTTTTCTTTTTCTTTTTTTCAAGGATTTCTCTGTTGTAGCTCTGGCTGTCCTGAAACTCACTCTGTAGAGCAGGCTGGCCTCAAACTCACAGAGAACTGCCTGCCTCTGCCTTCCTAGTGCTAGGATTAAAGGCGTATACCATCACTGCCTAGTTTACTTCAAGTTCCTTAGTGCATTAAATAGACCATGTAACAGGAGAAAATCTATTAGTGCTTTACTTAATGATATTTAAAGAATCTGAACTCCATTTATAATGTGTGAGTTCAGGTAGCATACATAGAATTGGTATTTTTCTTTCAGTGGAACTGAGAGATACTTTATCACAAGCTGGGAAAATGCTTGCATAAGATAGGCTCAAGACCATGTTGCTGAACCACACAGACCACATGATATAGAGATTCATATCGTCCCTTCAGAAGTACCTATTAGAGCAGAATGTGTCAGCAAGGCTCACTGGAAGCTCCAAGGTAGGGAGTCTCTGCAGCTCCTTACATGCAGTTACTAGGTCTGCATAGAAGGGCAACGCACAGTTGTGTCTGCATTCTGACCACACAGAAATAATGTGGGCACACAGGCCCAGAGGGGTTGGTTCTTCAGGACCTGAAATAAAGTGTGTGTAACTTTTCTTTCAATCTTGTGATGATGAAGTCCTGTCAGAGGCACATTAGGTTCTTTCAATCCTGTTTCATCTTTGTCTAGGATTTTTTCAGTCTTTTATCCAAGAAAGTGTCCTTGGAGGTGAAGAGAAAGGCAAATGTGTGACATTCTTTCAGTCTGTGAGCCAGCCATTTGCTTTCCTAGTGACATAGTTCTGTGGGATTGGGATAGATTCACAGAGAATTCTTACACTACAGGTATCTACTTTCTGTGAGTTACAAATCACTCATCAGTGACTCAGGAAAGCCATAAATTTTTCCAACATTGGTGAAACCACAGGGCTAACTTCTCAGCTTAAAGACATACTGCACCTAAGGCCTTTTCAACACCATAGGCAATGGTAGTGGGCTGGTGTTAAGGATACTGCTTTATGGAATAAAGAACTTAAAATATAGCCAATTGTATAATAAGGATTGTAAGAAGCCTATGAGAACCATTTGGTGATCCAAGTGTATCAGACAATTATAGAAATTCACTGTGTTGACTCTAAGGAAAACTTTAGGAGGGAAGTAACTGTTTGAGTCATTCCTGATAAGCATTAAAGGTTGTTGTCCAAAGCTTTGAAGGCTGCTTTCCCTCCCTAGAATGGGGCACTTCCTGCCACATCTAGTGACTAGACTCAGATACAGTGGTCTGTGCTGACTTGTCCTGAGATATCTCCAGAGTGGAAAGGATATTTTAGTTCCTTTCAGGCAACCACTCCAGAGACGCACATTCACTGTGAGCAGGAGGTAGAGAAGTTCATGAGTGCAGTGGACAGGAATCAGGCAAGCCAGAACATTTGCTGACTTCCATATAGGATGACAGGAAGTATTTATTAAGTAGTTTCACATGAAGTGTAGGGAAGTTAACTGCTTTATAGCTCAACAGCGCTTATAATCTAACCCTGCCAACTTTGACTCATTGAGAGGTAACAGTAAAAGCTCTCAGAAAAATAAAAAGATGTTTCCTTGCTGATTTAGTGAGGTTGGGTGGGTCTAATTACTGAGGGTAATTACACACACACACACACACACACACACACACACACACACACGACTTCTATGATAGCACTTAGGCATTGTCTAATTGTTAATGACGATGACTCTAAGGAGAATTTTAGGAATGGAGCCAAGGAAATGTCCATGTATTCTATATGCATATCCTTGTCCATACATGTCCTCCAGGTCTCACACTGAAGTGGGATAGAAGCCCAAGTGTTAAGAAAATGGACGAGAAAAGGCTTAAGATACGATGGAGTTCTAGGAAGTAGAGTCCAAACTGAGCTGAATTGAGCCAGAGACCAATGTCACGGTCTCCAGATGGGCAATGGACTGCTCACTGCAAGGTCCCCTGACTGAAGGCCCCAGGTGTGCAGCCCTACTGAGAAGAGCTTCTTATGTTCATGTACCGAGACACAGTAACTGTAAATTGTCCCTTGCTTCTTCCTGTTCCCTTCCCATCTATTTTGCCTTAGCTGCTCTAAAGAGAAAGATAGCCATAAAGTGGCATGGGCCACTCTCTAGTACTAGCTGACAACCACCACATCCCTGGAAGCAGGCAGGGGAACCCTGAGGACAGTAAGCACTGCTCCACTGATTCAAACTGACATAGTTTGACCACCTTACATCTCATGTGGTAACTGGGACTTGGGGAACAGGAACAAGAAAATGCTTATTGCATAGTGTTCCAGACTGAATTGTATTCTCCCCAAATTTTACCATGAAGCTCCACTCTCCAAGTTTCTGTGTCTAAGTTGGAGTATCCAAGATGGAGAGGTAATTATAATGAACCCTATTATATTACTGGTGTTCTTTTAAGAGGGAAAGTGTTAGATGCAGGTAAAAGAAAGGCTATGTGAAGATATGGAGAACACAGATGTCTGCATGCTAAGGTAGAAGATTCAGGAAAACAAATCAGGACAGTAAGAAAATAAATTTCTATTTTTGCAGCTGCGCAGTAAATAACACCTTGCCAGGCATCCCTAGAAAACCAGTGCCTCTGGACAGTCAAAAATGAGCAAAGTCCTTATTTTCTGACACAAGAATCTTGTGTTTTTTGTTGTTGATTTGTTCTTTGTTTATTTGCTTGCCTATATATCTAGAATTCATTCAGGCTCAGTTGTTTGCTTGCAAGTAATGCAAGCCACAGAATATTCACAGTTCTGAGGACAGGGAATCTGGAAAATACAATGTCTAGTAAGGTTGTCATATGTATAAATGGTATGGTAGTTGGAAGGCTAGCGTTGCTAAAATCCAGAAGAGATGGGTAGAACAGCAGTAGGAAATTGAGAGTGGTGTTGTGAAAACATTGATGAAGTATATTTAATCATTTAGTAACCACAGCTGTGTTCCACACCAATATTCCTTGATGTTTATCTCAAGGTCCGCAGTAGAAGCTTCTGGTTAAGCAGCTGATAGTCATGAGCTCACAAGACACCTTCAGAGGCTTTGGCTTGCTCAGGTGATATTGACTTCATTCTGAGAACTGATGTGACATGACAATGTCTTTTTGATATTTTCACTGAAATTGACATATTGGCATTCTGTCATCTCACTTAGTAAAATTCATGTGATTTTACTCAAATGGCTTCATTTTGTGATTTAATAAACTGATGTCTCTAAAATTAAGTAAGTTTACTAAATGCTCTGTATAAAATTAAGGAATGTAATTCATATATATATATATATATTGAGTTCCATTTGAATGATCTAAGACAACACATCTTTTTAAATAAGTATAAATTTAAGGTAAATAACATTTCAGTATGGCAAAATGGGCATAATACTTACATATGTCAAATAAAATACAAGAAGTGTTTCATTATCTTAAACACATTTGATTGCAACAAACGCTCAAAGTACTGTAGGCAGTCTGATTATTAATATTTTAATAAATAATTTTATTAGCACCCATAGCAGTGTGGATGCACTTTTGGGGATTATTGAAATAAGATCTGTGTCAATTAAAAAGGAAAATCTCTAGTAAGTGTTCTAGCTAGACATAGAGACTCATACCTGGAATATAGCATTTGGAATGCTGAGTTTGATGTTAGCTTGGGCTACACACTGAGTGCGGTTTAACTCAGGCTACAAAGTCTCAAATTGAAAAAAACAATGTTCAAATTTCAAAGCAAGTTGACATCTGACATACGGCCAACATGATAGTCCTGATTCATTTTTAAGCCACGGCCATTCTTAAATGGGAAATATCATTACTAGTTTTTAAGTTCTGGCATTGGCCAATGTTTTGTTGTGATGGTGGCTATCCTTAAACTCAGGGTGGCCTTCGTTTTCAACTCTCCTCTTTAGTATCAGTATTACAAATGTGTGGTATTAGCCACTCTTGAGTCAGGATTTTCTCAGTGACCATTCATATTTAAGATGCCAATGTTTGCTCCTAATATTCTCCAACCAACAGGAGAATATTAAGTGCTTTGCAGGTAAATATGCCCAAAGAAAATGTGACTGCAGATGAGAAATACTATACCAAATAGTACATAATCTGGACATAATCTGTTGGCAATGAGAATGTGTGGGAGACTGATCTCTAGGCTCCTAACACTTTCTCCGAGTGAATAGAGATGTTTATTTTGTGTAACAAAGGGGAATTAAGTCAGAGGATAGGATTTCAGTTTTTAATCAGCTAATCTTTAAATCAGGAGAGCCTTGCTTTATTGGGTAGGGCTGATACAACCAGAGGATTCTTCAGGTGAGATAATGAGGCTTCCTGTTCTTTAATCACAGTACTACAAAGAGAAAAAAGATTCTCTTACTCTGTGCCTTGAAAAGCAGAACACAGTCAGGGTTCCTGAAACTGGAAGAGGCCAGAGAACACTTGTTTCCAGTGTTGTTTTCTCTTAGAGATTGTCTTCCAGCCCAGTGAGACCTATTACATTCTTCTGCTATTCAAAACTGTAAATTAATACAATTGTGTTAGAAACCCCCAAATATGGTTATTTTGTCACAGTTATCCTGAGTGGAACAGCACGTGGATCAGTTGGAGAAATACCATGAGCTTCTCTCTCCTTCTGGAATCAGATAGTGCAATCAGATGTCATAAATAGTAAAATATAGACTGATCTTAACAGAACAATATGCAAACCTGTGAGAAGGTACCGTGGTTATGTACGTACGTGCCACCAAGCCCAGGAATCTACATTCAATCCCTCCTACCCAGCAGTGTGTCTGAATTAGATGTGTTAGCATCCTATGATCATACTTTATAAAGTTCATGTAACTCTAAGTCTTCATTTTTTGATTTAGTGAACTGATATCTCCCAAATTAATCCACTTTAGTAAATTCTCTGTCTGTAAAAATGGTGGAAGGACAGGAGCTTCTACTCTAACCTACAGAAACACACACACACACATACACACGTTAAATAAACAAACATAAAAATATCCACACAAAGCACCTTATGTACTTTAACTCATGAGAAGGGAACAAAGATTGTTCAAAGATGTATTTAAGTTACTAACTTAACAAAAGGAATGAATATCAGACTTTCATTGATTTTTTTGAGTGTGTGCAAGGTCCTGCCCTTGTACTCAGTGAGCTATTGGGCAGCCAACAGAGCTACTCAGTTACAGCTGATGTCATCAAACTGAGAAGTGTTGATGCTTGAACTCCTGAGGAAGAACTTGGGACAGTCACAAACATCGACTACCAGGGAATAGGCCAAGTCAGTCCTATGCTAAGACATTTTATTCAAAGGCTACAGAATGGAAAATGACTCAAAGATCAAGAAGGAAAGGAAGAAATGCAAAAATCCTTTACTCTTTTCAGTTAGTGAAGGGTCAAATGCTTTTAGTAAAAGTCACCTTCAAGTTTCTGCACTTATCTGGGCACTGTTCCCATGAGCCATATGCCAGATATGTTGTCTCCAGCTTACTAGAGGAATTACTCAATTCCATGATCTCTCAAATTATTGACATTTTAGGTCAGCTAAGAGTTAGCACCGAGATTCTGCTCTGAGAGATGGTCTGACACCAGGGAGTTGACACTTTTACTTATAGATGGCATTTTGTGGGAAGAGGTGGTTATCTGGCAACAATTTCTCCCTTTCCTTGTATATCATTTGTGTAGCCATATCGAACCTCAATCAGATTCAGCTTGGTCTAGTGCTTTGGGGGTTCTAGGCTATAAACATTCTGGCTTATAGTGATGTTGATGCAAAAGCCATCATTTAAGCTCTTATCTTAAATGGAATAAGAAATAGTTTGTTCTGGATCCTTTTTTGAGTAAACATAGCCCAGAAACAAAGATTTAAGTTACCCCCAATTCTGCGTTCCAATGTGAGAACAGTTTCATGAAGGTTTTAAAGTTTTACAGAGCAAAGAGAGAGTTTTTAATATAGGAAAGTTTAAAATCCATTGGAATTTACTTCAGAGAGGTGATTCAGCAAGATGGGGAAGCTTTTCTATAAGCCCAAAATGCTATTTGAGATTTTAGTTTGGTGGAGCTAGTGTTTTGGTAAGCTAATAGATTCCAAAATGTTTTTATCTATTAGTCACAGAACATTAGTTTTGACACAGACGAGGGCAAGTTTCTAGGTCTAGACTAACCCAACATAAGGTAATTAACCTCTGGAGCTGCAACATTCCAATCTCTCCACAGAGCTGAAATTCTAACCAGCCAGTGAGTCTGCAGACTCATTGACTTTTCCAGAGTTGATGGTCACAGTGCCTTAACCTGTCTTAACCTGACATTGCATGGCAAAGCTGTTGAGACTGTCTTTTTAATGGGTAGCAGTTGAATGCTCAGGGATCATTTGTCTTTGTCCCCCTAAGTTTGTTATGTGGAGTAGCTAGATGGTTTGGTGGCCACTGAGAATGAACCTTTACTTCATCATCTTCCTCAGATCCTGAGCAACACTAGGAAGGTGAGCATCACAGCAGTCCTGCCTTAGGATTTAGATCATTACACACACACACACATACACACACACACAAACACACACACAAAAAGGTGTAGCTATGACAGTTTTGTTAAAAAGGCCATTAAGGGAACACTACTACTTGATCAACACAATTAGATCTGAATTCTACCTCTGGCCTTGTGGAGTCATGGCATTCTGATTTGCCCTAAAGATTACAACATTACATAGTGTTGTATCCACGGGTAAGATTCAATACAACTGGGTCTGTCAATCACAGGCCCACTTGGCCATTCCCAAGACAGCTGATTTACTGGAAGTCAAGCAAAGGAAATGAGAGTAATAAATATCCCCTTAATGAGATATATATTCATACTTCCTCCTGCCCTTCCTGAAATACCTGTCAGCGAGCTTCTACCCTGTGGAAGTGCTAACTCTGCCCACTTCTCTGAGTTCTAGCTAAAGCCTGAGTGTTCCTTTCTCTCCTCCAGTCGCCAGGGTTTTCCCTGAAACTCTTGGCTTTCTCATTCTTGGAAGCACACACCTCCCTCTTTCCACCACACATCTGCTTGCTCACCTCCATTGCTGATCATACCAGCTTTCTTGAGCCCTAACTCAAAAGACTCGCCTTTCTTCCCCCCTCTTCTCCATCTCCTTTCCCCCTGCAGCTGCTGAGATGTATAAGTTAACAATCCTGTTGTTTTTCTTTCAAGCTCTCATAAACAATATTTGAGCTTCCTTCTAAGTTCATTTCTAAAATCATTTTATTAACGAGAGTGGGACTAAATTATCCACATATGTTTCTGAACACGTGAAAACATTTAAAATTGGAGCCTGTTATTGTTTTCACTTCCCCCACGAGTATCTGAATACGCAAGTTACTGCTTGGTTCTTTGGACTTCACACAGTTGCACAGAAGGCAATCGGTGAAGCTCACACACTGCAGTGCAACAGGAGAGCCATTCGGGATTTCACAAAGAAGTTGAATAATAGGCTCAAACCAGAAATGTGTAAGATAACTGAATATTGATGCTCAAATGAGAATTTGAGAAAATTGTCATTTCAATGTCTCTGGCCCTTTGTAGGGTTTAAGAAAGCTCACAATGAATGTACAGAGACCTCACTGTGGAAAGATTATCTCAGCCAGATACTCTCACAATGCCACTGCTGAGAGCTGGCAAGAAGGATTACATTTTGTGCTTGCTGTGAAGCACTAGGTTGGGGAAAGACATTTGAAAGGACTTGTAAATTGCAGATTAGGCCCAAACCCCTTATCAGTCTTTTTCTTTTTTCTTTTTTAAATATGATGCCTTTGCTATCAGATTTTAAGTGCTGCTTCATTGAGAGTCTCTGTTAAAAAATAATAATTCAGCTACTGATTGCCATAAGAAAATGATGGGGACATTCAGAGCAATCACGGAGTCTAGTTCCATCTTTCTGTAAAACAGACCTTCACTGTAAAGTGATGTGATCACCATGCAATGAAGACTCACTAAATTACCCATGCTGGCTTGCAGTAATTAAGGGATGGCTTAAGATAAGACTAGCTCTGATCCTGAAACCTGGTTGACAGTTGAGTGGGGATCATGGCTGTTTTCCAAACTGGATTCTTGACAGATGGAGGACAAAGATGAAACACTGTCTGCAGAAGTGAAGGGGAGGTGTGGGGGCTAAATCTAGGGGACCACTTTACTAAACGTCACATACACACACATACACACACACATACACACACACATGCACATACACATACTCACACACACACACTCACATACACACATACATGCACATACACATGCATGCACACACACAAACACTCACACACGCACACACACATACACAGACACACACACATACACACATACACAACCACACTGATTGGTGGCATATCAAAGTTCCCTTTGGGACAGAGCATGGGCTTAGTTTTAGAAGTGAGCATTCAAGTGATATCTTGCCCTTTCCTTGTACCTGGTACAACATTTCACTCATAAATTAATATTAGCAGAAGGCTACGATGTTACAGAACAGTTTTTTTTAATTGTTTTTGGTTTTTTGAGACACGGTTTCTCTGTTGTAACTCCTGCTCTCCTGGAACTCATTCTGTAGACCGGGATGGCCTCAAATTCAAAGAGATCCTCCTGCCTCTGCCTCCCGAATGCTAGCAATAAAATGGTATACCACCACCACCCAGCTCCAAAACAGTTTTAATGGGAGAGGAATATTTTTCTTGTTTGGATTCACCCTTTACATGAGTTTCTGAGTGATATTTGCTATAGGTTAGATTATTTCTATTTAAACATGGCTCAGTTCATCCTTTTAATATTTTTGCCTTAGGTGTGTCAGCTCCCCTCTGTCAGCCACTATGACCCACACCTACACCTGAATTTGGTTGGCATCTGCTCCCTCCTCTCAGAACCTGTCCTCTGTCTCTTATCCCATTGCTCATTTCCTATAATTTCAGGGTTGCTAACAGTTGAATCTTCCTTTCGAAGCTTTTCAAGTCTGTGGCATGCCATTATTTTCCTCATCAAGCTAAAATCTTATAGTTGATCATAATAATAATGTCTGGACATACCTTCAAAGCCCTGTCCTGCTCTCATATGTGCTCCTGAGCCAAAACATTCTTCTGTTTATGTTCTAATGTTCCCTCTACCAGAATATGGTAAGCAGAATAAGGGTTCTTGCCAAATGGGTACATCCCAATCTCTGAAGCCTGTAAAATTTTAGTGAACATGGAAAATTAAAATTAATATTGTAAGTGGAGTATGCATTACTAATAAATAAACCTTACAGTAGAGGTCAGTCAGGTCAAACCAATGTATTATAGGCTGTTAAATATTTTAATATGTTAAAATAAAATAGACAAGCCAGGTGTGATGAATCCTAGAACTCTAGGGTCAGAGACAGGTAGACTGGAGTTCAAGGATAGCCTGGACTACATAAAGGGCATTCAAAGCCATCCTGTACCACGTGAGTATGAGAACAGATGAGAATGAGAGGAAGAAGGAGAAGGAGAAGAAAGGGAAGGGGAAGGAGAAGGAAAGGGGAAGTGGAAGGGGACGGGGAAGAGGAAGAGGAAGAAGAAGAAGGAGAAGGAGGGGAAGGGGAAGAGGAGGAAGAAGAAGAAAGAGAAGGAGAAGGAGGGGAAGGGGAAGAGGAGGAAGAAGAAGAAGAACAAGAAGAAGAAGGAGGAGGAGGAGGAGGAGGAGGAGGAGAGAGGAAGAAGAAGAAGAAGAAGAAGAAGAAGAAGAAGAAGAAGAAGAAGAAGAAGAAGAAGAAGAAGAAGAAGAAGAAGAAGAAGAAGAAGAAGAAGAAGAAGAAGAAGAAGAAGAAGAAGAAGAAGAAGAAGGTCTTCAAGTCTATTTATCCCATTAATAAACTTGGTTTATGTTAGTGACATGCTCTTTCCACTACTGTAACTGTGTAGCACAGCCTGGAATCTAGGATGGTGACTCCTCTGCTGGTTCTTTAGTTGTCAAGATTGTTTTAGCTATTCTGCTTTTTCTGTTTTATTTTGTTTTTGGTTTTAGTGTGTGTGTGTATGTGTGTGTGTTTCTATATTTAGTTTAAGATTTTTTTTCAATTTATTTGAAGAATTGTGTGGCAATTTTCATGAGGATCACAATAAATCTCTAGATTGCTTTTGATTAGATGGCCATTTTCACAATATTAATCCTAGAGATTGGTGATTGTGGGGGCTTTCCATCTTCCGATGTCTTCTTTTTCTGTTTTGGTGTCATAAGTTCACTGATTTCCATGGATAAGATTGTTGAAATTCTCAATTGTTTCTCAACATTTTTAGCCATCAGGGAAATTAAAACTGATATTTCAATTTGCCACAGTAAGAATGACCAAGATTAATAAACAAATGACAGCCGGTGAGGTTGTGGGGAAAGAGAACACTTGCTCATTGCCTATGGAAGGGCAAACTGGTATAGCCCTTGTGGAAATCAGAGAAGAGGTTCCTAAAAACTAACAACAGGCCTACCAGAGATGCAGCTCTACTGCTCTTGGCCATATATACAAATGACACTGCATCTTACTGTAGGCATACCTATGTATCCTGTTAATAATACCCACAAACTGGAAATGGCCTAGATGGCAGTCATATGATGAGTGGAAACTGAAAATGTGGTACATTTAAAGAATGGAATATTAGTCAGCTGTTAAGAAAATAAACCATGAGATTTTCAGGTAAATGAGCTAGAAACAATCATCCTGAGTAGAGTAACCAAGACCCAGAAAAAAATAGCCTGTTTTCCCTTATATGTGGATATTAGCTTTTAAAGTTGAGATATTTGTGCTTAAGTTTAGAGTATCCACAGAAATTAGGTAGCTCATGAGGGACTTGGGGGGGGTGATCCTCTAAGGAATAGAAAATAGAATATAATGTTATAAAAGGGATAAAGGAGAAGCCAGAAGTGGAAGATTAAACAGATAGGGGAGTGAAGTAAAGAATAGAGAAGGGACTATACAGAGGGCAATCAACACTAAAGACCTTCTGGAAATCTATATGGAAACCTGCTACTGTAGAGCTTTCTAAGGGATATACACTTGAAAAAGAAATGTAAAGGGAGTTACTACAGAATGGAGGAGACAATGTCCACAAGTAGGTAGCAGATGCCACCAAATAAAATCCCTAGTGCCAGGAACAGGTTACATCTTTTACAGTAACTGGCCAAAGGTTCCCCATAGACCCCATGAAACATTGCAAGTTATTGCTAAGACTGTTGGTTATCCTCTACAGCATGATGGTAAGACACTATTTCTAAAGACACCATGTGCTATGGAGAAGAGTTCAACTAGAACCTTTGTCCATTCTGAGTAACACTCATGGTATTGGACAGTACTATATGCTACTGGAGGAAAAATTAGCCATCGATCTTCAGAATCAATGTCTTTCCATTTCACTCCAACTGCAAGCTGGCCTTCCTGACCCACCAGGACCTATAACCACAGGGCATATTATATTCACTTCTTGGACTCTTTTCCAGGCATGCCAATCTTATTTTAGTTCTTATACATACTAGAATGTTTCTAATGCAAAGCTCTGGTCTTTTCCTGGAGTTTTCTTGTAGATATATTATTGTTGGATTGCTTAAGGCAGTCTTTTTGGATCAAATGTCCTCTTATTAGTGAGGTTCCCTTTTACATTTATAAATCTAAAGTTGCAAAGACCCCACTGCACACTTCTATCCTGTGTCTAAAATTCGACATCTTCAGCTTGCTTATTGCCTATTTAATCTACAATCTGGGCAGGACTTTTCTATTTGTACATTGTTCCTCCAACAGTCAGAGGAGTTTTTAGTGCATCCTGAATCCTGACATGATTTTGAATGAGAAAATTAAAAACAGTATCTTCCTATTTGATTCAATACACATTTATGAAGTGCTCACATTTGTTTTGGCCCATACAACAGTTATATTTTGGCCAGTTTATTATTGCTCTGACAAACACTACAGAGAAACATGTCAGAAGAAGTCAAACATATTCTGGCTCATAGCTTTAGAGATTTAATTCCAAAGTTGTCTGCTCCATTGCCTTGGGTCTGACGGGAGGTAGATTATCATGGCTCTGGGGGCACATGACAGTGGCCGCTCATGCTATCTAGGCAAGGAACAGAGAGGTTAAAAGGAAGAGTCAAGGGCCAAAATAAATCCTTCAAAATCATGCCCCATAGTAACCCATTTCCTTCAACTTCCCCAATTCAACCATTTCCTATCAGTCTTCAAATTCTGAATCTTTCATCAGAAAACAACAGACGAATCCAGAACTTTAACAATCTCCTTGTGACTTCATACACCTTCACAAACATAGCCAGAGATATGCTTCAATGATCTTTTCAACACTTATTTATTTCAGCAAATAGACAAGCAAAATTAACCATCAAAACACTGACTCAGTGGAAACCAAACATTCAACTGAAGGGTTGGGATGGGAGATAGAGCAAAGAGACAGGGCATGCTGAAACTGTGTTGGCAAAAGGTGTTGGTTCTAAATTAACAACGTCATAGTGAAGAGACAGGTAAATGCCTGTATGTGTGCTTATCTGTCCACTTATCCATCCATCCACCCATAAAAAGCGTTATAGAACACCTGTCTTAAACTAAGGCATTAGGTCACAGTATAGAAAATCAAAGTGAGAAAATGAGATTTGAAGTTTTAGCATGTTCCCCATCCCTAAAGAAAACTTCCTATTTAATTGTAGTCTTAAAATCTAAATAAAGTCTCCACCTCAATTTCCAATATCCACAATGCATAAACTCGTTCATTCTATTATTAATGAGAGAACAAAGTAGAACCTTTCTTTAAAATTCTAATTTTGAAACAGAATAATCTTCTAAAGGCTTGGCATTTGCTTGCACATGGCTTGAGCAAGCGCTGTGTCTAGCCACATTGCCTCAGCCTCTTCTGTGTAGCCCCGCTTGTCAGGAATGGTGCTAGTCACTTGGAGAATATGGATGGTTTTCATCTTGGAATAGGGCAGATTCTATTTTTATTCTGGGACCAATCTAAACAACACATATTTCATACTTAGAGTTATTACTGAGCTGAGTTGAATTCAAACTATTGACCTAGAAGTGAGGAAATTCATTTTTCTTTATACCACACTTCTAAAATATCAATTCCTTGATACATAGAGAAAATAATCTGACCTAAATCTATCTTGTACTTTCCTTGGTTTCTCACACATACACACACACACACACACACACACACATACACACACACACACATACACACACACACACACACACACATACACACACACACACAGACACACACACACATACACACACAGACACATACACACACACATACACACACACACACACACACACACACACACACACACACACACAAAAGAGATACTCATACACAAGTAACATTTGAGTTCTATATTCCAAACATAATCCAGATACACTCCTCCTGAGTTTATATTTGAAGGAATATATCAGTGTGACATAGAAATATTTGCACATCTGATTTTCTTTTTTTTTTAGATTATAATTGGATCCTTACCCCCCTGTCCTTTCTTTCTTCAAAATCCTCTAACATAGCTATTCTTGTTCACTTTCAAATACATGACCTCTTTTTTCATAATTGCTGTTACACACATATATGTATATGTATATGCATATATATTCTTAAATAGAACCACTTTAGTCTGTATAATGTTAATTGTATGTATGCTTTCAGGGATGACCATTTGGTATTGGATAACCTACTGCTGTGGTCTTCCCTGGGGAAGACTACTTCTCCCTTTCTCAGCATTCCTTAGACACCTAAGTCCTCTGTTTGGGCTTAAAGTTCTTTGTTGGCTTTCCTGTTTTTGTCTATGTTCAGTTCATGTTTATGCAGTCATGTTGGTGAAACTTTATAGTTATAGCTTCTGACATCACTAGAAGATGCAATCTCACAGCAAAGTCCCTGATCCTTTGGTTGTTAAAATCTTTCTGCTCCCTTTTCCTCAGTGATTACTAGACGTTTGCTGTGGGAGTTTTACTGTAGATGTATCCATTGGTGCTGAGCTCCACAACTCTGCATTTTCTTTGGCTGTGACTGTGACAGTCCCGTCTGTTGTGAAGTGTTGAGGGTATTGCAGTGTTGTGCACAATAGTCAGGATACAGAAACAGCCTAGAAAACTACCAACAGATTAATGATCAATTTTTTTAAGTTGCATTTTTATACTTGCTGTATAAATCTGTAATCCCACCAAGATACCTTTCAGGTTCCTTTCCTTCAGCTTTCTTCCAACTTTTTTTTCATGTCCATAGGCGTTCTGATTGGGATAAAATGGAATATCCAATGCAATTTTAATTGTTAATTCCCTGATTTCTAAGGATTATAAATAGTTTTCATATATTTATTGGCCATTTGTATTTTCTTTTGAAGACTTTCCAATTCATCGGCTATCTATTGATTGGATTATTTGAATTTTTTATGTTTACTATTTGAATTACTTGTACATCTTAAATATTAATTTTTTATATGATATATAGTTGAAAAGTTTTCTCCCATGCTATAGCCTATCTCTACATTATGTTAAGTGATTTTTTTGTTGGGTAGATGCATTTTTATTCCATTCCATCCCACTTGGAAAGATTTTAAGGTACTTGATGTATTAGCATATTGAATTAACCTAATTGCCCATTATATGTTAAGTTGATATTGAAATATTTTGTGTATAATCAATGGAATATTATTTGACCATAAAAAGGAGATTCCTATCATTCACAGAGCCTCAGTCAAGCTAGTTGGACATTTTGGCTTTTAAATAACACAAAAAAGGCTGCATGATCTTCCTTACATGAAATATCAAAATGTTGACCTCACTGAAGTTGAGAGCTGAATTCTTCCCAGAGGCATGAATCTCGAAGATGCACTGGAAAGACACTGGTCACATAACACACTACTGCAGTTACATAGACGTAATAAGTTTACAGGAGCTATTATAGATTAAGGTGACTACACTTGACAAGTAAATATTATCTTGAGAAATCCTGAGAGCAGATGCTGATGCCTCATCATAAGGAAAGACACTCATTTTAAGAAGATGATATCTCCCTTATATTAAAACTAGACGACATAGCAAAAGAGAAAGCTGTGGACAATTTTCCCTGGTGAATATAGACCAAATTCCATAGAATGATTGCAAATTACATTCAGAAGCACATTTAGACGTTAACCTGGGCTTCATAGTAGAGATGCAAGTTTATTTAACAAGTTTAGTTCAAATCAATGCATATAATGTAGTATATAAATACACATTTTGATAGAAATCACGTGACAATCTTAGTAGACACAGAAAAGGCCTTTGACATCCCTTTCATGAAAAACAATTTGAAGATGAAGAAGAAATATATCTTTGTGTAATCAAGACTGCGCATGTCAAACCTATAGCCAATATTGTGCTAAATGTAGAAACACTCAAAACACTTCTATTAAATTCAGAACTAAGAAAAGCGTGCCCCCCATCATCAATGTTGTTTGATGTAGTGCGTATATTAACAGTTAAAATACATTATTTTTATGGGCAACTCAAGCAATGCTGCTCTGTAAGGGCGGAAGCAGTGTTGTGGGATGGCTCAGTGGGCAGACAGCCTGTCGCAGGGTCTGGTGGCCTGAGTTTAATCCCTGTGCTCCACACTGTGGAAAGAGACCAGCTCCTACAATCTTACTGACTTTCCTACGAATGCTCTACAGCATGTGCATTCCTACGCATGAACACACTCATTCTTGCGCGCGCACACACACACACACACACACACACACACACACACACACTCAAAATAAATAAATGCAATTTAAAATAAAGTGAGGAACAGGAAGCTCATTATAAAACCTGAGTGTATGTCTGACCTTTCTGATGCTTTTTGAAACCAATAATTCTCCATTTCTGCAAAGACAGTGTTGCATGGGACTCATTCTAAGAAGTTTGTTTGGACGCCAAACTTTGTGATAATTTAATTAAAGAAAATGCAAAAAGCAGCTTCTTATTTTCAGGAGCCACATTTTTGATGCCCAGTAGATAAACGTGGGTGCGACCATGCTATATAGTGGGTACATATCTGAGACTATTTTCATCATTCAGGAGACTTTTAATAGTCCTGAATTTACTGATCTGCCACTGTGACTGCATTGTGAAGTAATTTATACTTATCTTATCATTATGACACCCATAAATATTGCATGATATTTTGAAAACAAAAGAGATTTTTTTTCAGTTCTTTTAGCAATTATTCTGAGCAAAACTCACTGAGATGAGCAGAGATCTGCTGTCATCTTTAGACATGAACTGCCCCCAGATGACAGTAGAGGAAAAGCTGTATTTAATTATCAGTCAGCTTTTCACTTGCTGTAGTTATTGCTCCTCAAAGAATAAAGGGTGTTTTTCTTATTTGTAGTAAGAAAAGTAATTTTCTTTGAGAAATGTTTCTGTGTTTTCTGTTCCCCTGTTAATAAGTATCATATTTTTCAAAAAAGAAAGAGCAAATTTAGATCATTTTTTATTGCAAAGTATATAAATGAGTGGGTAATAAAACCTTAGCAGTGAGAAGCAGCGACATTTGGGAATCTTAATGTGATTTCTCAAAGTTATAGACTTTTTTTATCCCCTTGCTCTAGAATTGCATTTGATGTCAAAGCATGCTTTTACTACAGCCTTAGTCCATTCTTTAGTAAAAAATATACCAAGACATATTAGCAAGTCCGAGACGATGTCTGGATTCTCCTTTGTTTCTTCACTACTGTTGCAGACTCAGGAATGTTATAACTGCTTTGATTTAACATCTAGCCATAATGCAAACCATGGTAATTTATATCTACACTTTATGACATCTTTTGCTGAGACTAGTTGAATGCTTAAATTATTGAAGGACAAAGATGATAAAAGTAAACTTGATATTGCTCACTCATGCAACTTAGTATTTTTGCCTGGATTTACATTGAAATTCATAAACTATATATTTGACTAGCTGTACTTGAAGTTTTCTTTCGCAAATGAGTACACTCAGTTTGAAAGAGGTCCTGTGACTCATTCATGTTCACAAAGCCTGCCCACGCTTGAACTTGCTCAGAGATGCTTCTCTTCAAATGTTCTCACTGAAGGACTCTCTGTAGAGCATGCTTTTTTGTCTTGTTACGTGGGTCAGATGTACCAGAGTATTCATTGCCAAGCATTGATATTAGCTATCCACTAATCAAGTGATAAATTTTAGCCAATTACCAAATCTTAGTTAGAGAACCGTAATCAAGTATCACTGCGCAGAATACAGCTAGCACTGTGTGCTGCCTAGTTTTAATTCAACTTGATACAAGCTTGACTCATTTGGAAAGTGAGAACCTCAAATGAGAAAATGCCTCTCCCTGATTGGCCTGTGGTGCACAGTTTTGATTAATCATTGATGGGGGAGGGCCTCGCTGACTTTGGGTGGTGCCTCCTCTGAGTTGGTGGCTAAGACCTAAGAAAAGCAGGCCCAGTAAGCATTAGGAGCAAGCCAGTAATTAGCACTCCTCCATGGCCTTTACTCTGCTTTCTGCTTCTAGGCTCCTGCTTTGAGGGCTGCCCTGACTTCTGTCATCAACTGAATGTGACACAAGGGTTGAAAATTGAAACAAACCTTATCTTTCCCAAGTTACTTTTGATTATGGTGTTTCATCCTAACAGTTGAAACCCGAAGACAGAGTCTAATCATTCTTCATCTTGTTCTTAGTAAGAGGCTAGGGTTCTCAGGGCAGCGGCAACATCTTTACAGGACATAATAGAAGTGGGTAAGGGAGATAGTTCAGTTATTAAAGTGATTTCCACACAAAATTAAGGACTTGAGTTTGGATTCCCAACACCCTTGAAAAAATCCAGGCATGGTGGGTGACTTGTGTCTGTAACCCCAGTGCTGTGGAGGATGAAACCAGAACTCGCTATCCGGCAAGTCTAACTAAATCTGTGAGCTCCAGGTCCAATGAAAGACCTTGTCTCAAGAAAACACAGAGACCATTCAAGAAGACACTCAGTGTCCACCTCAGGCCTCCCCATGTGCATTTGCACACATGCACACGCCCCTTTATGCAGTGTTAGTCAGTTCCTAACAATCTACAATCTTGACCCTGAGAGCCTATCTACTTAGTCTCATACACCTCACAATCTGTCCTTTCACAATGGACTTTCCTAGAACAGGTATATTCTACCAGTATACCATACAGGACTTGCCCTGTCATAGCAACCACATGGATGTCAAGGCTAGCTTTTTCCAATACCTTGCTTAGTTTTATACAGTGATGGCCCTATTGTTAGGCTTCACATATCTTACTTAAGCACCATTGCAACTGAGCTGTATCCCTGGTCCCAGATTTAAATCTGAACTATAATTTATAAGTCTCATCTTGCTTAGCCTGAATCTGTATTCGGTGTTATTTAGTGGTATTTTAAAAATTCAAATATGCAATGGTAAAGCTTACTTCCAGAAAGTTTGTAACTTCCTGTTACATATTAATTCATTTGACTGATGATACTGTATCTGTAATTGAATTTAGGTCACATCACTAATTTTACGCTCAAAGACTTATATTAAAAGACTTGCTATGCATGAGTAATTTGATAGTAAGTTATTGGAAAATAGTGTCCAGTAATTCAAATGCTTACGACATATAAGGTGTCAAAAATAATAGGCACTCAGTAAAAGCTGAGTGTAAGATAAAAACACTAGGATTGAAAGTTATTGATTTGTACTTCTGTCTGTCTTTGACAGTTACTTGTAAAACTGATCAAACTCACCCACAAGTTTTGGAAGCAGCTCACCCCTTATTAATCCCATAACATATAACTGAAAAATGATACCATTCCTAGAATTCAGAAAGATTCCTACGGTCTCCATGAATCACTGGAAACTTCCAGCACCAGTAGAAGTCAGCTGAAGACGCAGCTCAGAGCATCTGTCAGTGAGTGATAGCTGTGGCTGCCTTCCTGATCAATGGTGACTGAGCTTGGCAGGGGTTGAGTCTGGTGAAGGACTTCACCCCGGGAGACCAGCAAGGATGACACTGAATGCTCACTACTGCCTTTGCATGTGAATCACAGGCGCTGGCTGTCACAGTGGCCATCATTAGTCAGCTGCGGGAGTGTTCCTAGAAATTTGGCCTGATATCAGGATTACTGAACTCTTTTTTTTTTTTTCCCATTTTGCTTGGTTAAGAATTAAACATACATTAATATGACTGGTTTTGGTTTTATAACTCAGAAATTCAGTTAATTCTGCTACAGTTGATTTATTGTGAGGAAACAACACAGTTGTTTGTCTGTCTCATTAGCCCGTCAGCTGTATGATTGGGAAAAGGGAAATAGGGGTGGGGGGTCGTAGGAATCTTAACCAGAATGTCCCTTTAGGTTCTCTTGGAACTCAGCTCCCCTGTCTGCCTTTCACACAGCTTTCTGGTTGTTGCAGTAGCTTCACCAATTATGGAGACATAACTATACTCCTTTTATGATTAGGAATAAAACTTTTCTGAATGCATTGGCTATGCCTTTACATCCCTGCAGCCCAGTCCCAACACAGTCTCTTAAATCTTGAATATAGTACAATAAAGCACCATGACAAAGGGCTTTCTAGTAATGTGACATGTAGTTTACTGAGGTATCAGAACAGAACTAATATCCACCAAATCAAGCTGTCTAAATAATGCCAAACACTGAGCCAGCTCACTGAACTAAGGATAGTAACTCTCAGTTGGACTCCAAGTTATATGAGCCAGTGACATTAGTTAAAATATCAGAGTAGATGTGTATACTTCCCTTCAAGATTTATGCCTTCACAGGCATTTATGGAAACTTTTCTGAATCAACTTTCTACATTCTGGAAAATACAAAAAACTTTATTAACTATTTGTAGAAATACTAAATCAAGAGAAAGGAGACCCCAAATTGATAAGAAATTCTTATGACATTTGTACTTGCTATCAATCCCTCTGAGTTATGGGTATAGTGCAGAAGATGGTACCTACAGTCTGATGCAGGAATGTTTCCTCATGTAGAGAAAGAAGAATAGATTTTTATTATCCAAGAATTACACCTTTGCCAATCTATCTGCCTGAAAAATATATGCAGGTACTGTACCTTACTTATTTCAAATAAAAATTTACTTAGAATGGCATAATGGTAGACATTACTAAGTATAGTATCCTATATTATATAATGGTAGACATTACACAGTATAGTATCCTACAGTGTATAATGGTAGACATTGCACAGTATAGTATCCTACAGTGTATAATGGTAGACATTACAGAGTGTATAATGGTAGACATTGCAGAGCATAGTGTCCTACAGTGTATAATGGTAGACATTACAGAGTATAGCATCCTACAGTGTATAATGGTAGACATTACAGAGTATAGTGTCCTACAGTGTATAATGGTAGAGATTAGACAGTATAGTGTCCTACAGTGTATAATGGTAGACATTACACAGTATAGTGTCCTACAGTGTATAATGGTAGACATTGCAGAGTATAGTGTCCTACAGTGTATAATGGTAGACATTACACAGTATAGTGTCCTACAGTGTATAATGGTATACATTGCACAGTATAGTGTCCTACAGTGTATAATGGTAGACATTGCACAGTATAGTATCCTTCGGTGTATAATGGTAGACATTGCACAGTATAGTATCCTACAGTGTATAATGGTAGACATTGCACAGTATAGTATCCTACAGTGTATAATGGTAGACATTACAGAGTATAGTGTCCTACAGTGTATAAGGTAGACATTGCACAGTATAGTATCCTACAGTGTATAATGGTAGACATTGCACAGTATAGTATCCTTCGGTGTATAATGGTAGACATTGCACAGTATAGTATCCTACAGTGTATAATGGTAGACATTGCACAGTATAGTATCCTACAGTGTATAATGGTAGACATTACAGAGTATAGTGTCCTACAGTGTATAAGGGTAGACATTACACAGTATAGTATCCTACAGTGTATAGTGGTAGACATTGCACAGTATAGTATCCTACAGTATATAATGGTAGACATTACAGAGTATAGCATCCTACAGTGTATAATGGTAGACATTACAGAGTATAGTGTCCTACAGTGTATAATGGTAGACATTACAGAGTATAGTGTCCTACAGTGTATAATGGTAGACATTACACAGTATAGCATCCTACAGTGTATAATGGTAGACATTACACAGTATAGTGTCCTACAGTGTATAATGGTAGACATTACACAGTATAGTATCCTACAGTGTGTAATGGTAGACATTACAGAGTATAGCATCCTACGGTGTATAATGGTAGACATTACAGAGTGTATAATGGTAGACATTGCAGAGCATAGTGTCCTACAGTGTACAATGGTAGACATTACAGAGTATAGCATCCTACAGTGTATAATGGTAGACATTGCACAGTATAGTGTCCTACAGTGTATAATGGTAGACATTAGACAGTATAGTGTCCTACAGTGTATAATGGTAGACATTACACAGTATAGCATCCTATGGTGTATAATGGTAGACATTGCAGAGTATAGTGTCCTACAGTGTATAATGGTAGACATTGCACAGTATAGTATCCTACAGTGTATAATGGTAGACATTGCATAGTATAGAATCCTACAGTGTATAATGGTAGACATTGCACAGTATAGCATCCTATGGTGTATAATGGTAGACATTGCAGAGTATAGTATCCTACAGTGTATAATGGTAGACATTGCACAGTATAGTATCCTACAGTGTATAATGGTAGACATTGCATAGTATAGTATCCTACAGTGTATAATGGTAGACATTGCACAGTATAGCATCCTACAGTGTATAATGGTAGACATTACAGAATATAGGCATCCTACAGTGTATAATGGTAGACATTACACAGTATAGTGTCCTACAGTGTATAATGGTAGACATTACAGAGTATAGTGTCCTATAGTGTATAATGGTAGACATTGCACAGTATAGTATCCTACAGTGTATAATGGTAGACATTACAGAGTATAGTGTCCTACAGTGTATAATGGTAGACATTACACAGTATAGTATCCTACAGTGTGTAATGGTAGACATTACAGAGTATAGCATCCTACGGTGTATAATGGTAGACATTACAGAGTGTATAATGGTAGACATTGCAGAGCATAGTGTCCTACAGTGTACAATGGTAGACATTACAGAGTATAGCATCCTACAGTGTATAATGGTAGACATTGCAGAGTATAGTGTCCTACAGTGTATAATGGTAGACATTGCACAGTATAGCATCCTATGGTGTATAATGGTAGACATTGCAGAGTATAGTGTCCTACAGTGTATAATGGTAGACATTACACAGTATAGTGTCCTACAGTGTATAATGGTAGACATTACACAGTATAGTATCCTACAGTGTGTAATGGTAGACATTACAGAGTATAGCATCCTACGGTGTATAATGGTAGACATTACAGAGTGTATAATGGTAGACATTGCAGAGCATAGTGTCCTACAGTGTACAATGGTAGACATTACAGAGTATAGCATCCTACAGTGTATAATGGTAGACATTGCAGAGTATAGTGTCCTACAGTGTATAATGGTAGACATTAGACAGTATAGTGTCCTACAGTGTATAATGGTAGACATTACACAGTATAGCATCCTATGGTGTATAATGGTAGACATTGCAGAGTATAGTGTCCTACAGTGTATAATGGTAGACATTGCACAGTATAGTATCCTACAGTGTATAGTGGTAGACATTGCATAGTATAGAATCCTACAGTGTATAATGGTAGACATTGCACAGTATAGCATCTATGGTGTATAATGGTAGACATTGCAGAGTATAGTGTCCTACAGTGTATAATGGTAGACATTGCACAGTATAGTATCCTACAGTGTATAATGGTAGACATTGCAGAGTATAGTGTCCTACAGTGTATAATGGTAGACATTGCATAGTATAGAATCCTACAGTGTATAATGGTAGACATTGCACAGTATAGCATCCTATGGTGTATAATGGTAGACATTGCAGAGTATAGTGTCCTACAGTGTATAATGGTAGACATTGCACAGTATAGTATCCTACAGTGTATAATGGTAGACATTGCACAGTATAGCATCCTACAGTGTATAATGGTAGACATTACAGAATATAGCATCCTACAGTGTATAATGGTAGACATTGCACAGTATAGTGTCCTACGGTGTATAATGGTAGACATTGCACAGTATAGTGTCCTATAGTGTATAATGGTAGACATTGCACAGTATAGCATCCTACGGTGTATAATGGTAGACATTACACAGTATAGTATCCTAAAGTGTATAATGGTAGACATTACAGAGTATAGTGTCCTACAGTGTATAATGGTAGACATTACAGAGTATAGTGTCCTACAGTGTATAATGGTAGACATTACACAGTATAGCATCCTACAGTGTATAATGGTAGACATTACACAGTATAGTGTCCTACAGTGTATAATGGTAGACATTACACAGTATAGTATCCTACAGTGTGTAATGGTAGACATTACAGAGTATAGCATCCTACGGTGTATAATGGTAGACATTACAGAGTGTATAATGGTAGACATTGCAGAGCATAGTGTCCTACAGTGTACAATGGTAGACATTACAGAGTATAGCATCCTACAGTGTATAATGGTAGACATTGCAGAGTATAGTGTCCTACAGTGTATAATGGTAGACATTAGACAGTATAGTGTCCTACAGTGTATAATGGTAGACATTACACAGTATAGCATCCTATGGTGTATAATGGTAGACATTGCAGAGTATAGTGTCCTACAGTGTATAATGGTAGACATTGCACAGTATAGTATCCTACAGTGTATAGTGGTAGACATTGCATAGTATAGAATCCTACAGTGTATAATGGTAGACATTGCACAGTATAGCATCCTATGGTGTATAATGGTAGACATTGCAGAGTATAGTGTCCTACAGTGTATAATGGTAGACATTGCACAGTATAGTATCCTACAGTGTATAGTGGTAGACATTGCATAGTATAGAATCCTACAGTGTATAATGGTAGACATTGCACAGTATAGCATCCTATGGTGTATAATGGTAGACATTGCAGAGTATAGTGTCCTACAGTGTATAATGGTAGACATTACACAGTATAGTGTCCTACAGTGTATAATGGTAGACATTACACAGTATAGTATCCTACAGTGTGTAATGGTAGACATTACAGAGTATAGCATCCTACGGTGTATAATGGTAGACATTACAGAGTGTATAATGGTAGACATTGCAGAGCATAGTGTCCTACAGTGTACAATGGTAGACATTACAGAGTATAGCATCCTACAGTGTATAATGGTAGACATTGCAGAGTATAGTGTCCTACAGTGTATAATGGTAGACATTAGACAGTATAGTGTCCTACAGTGTATAATGGTAGACATTACACAGTATAGCATCCTATGGTGTATAATGGTAGACATTGCAGAGTATAGTGTCCTACAGTGTATAATGGTAGACATTGCACAGTATAGTATCCTACAGTGTATAGTGGTAGACATTGCATAGTATAGAATCCTACAGTGTATAATGGTAGACATTGCACAGTATAGCATCCTATGGTGTATAATGGTAGACATTGCAGAGTATAGTGTCCTACAGTGTATAATGGTAGACATTGCACAGTATAGTATCCTACAGTGTATAATGGTAGACATTGCACAGTATAGCATCCTACAGTGTATAATGGTAGACATTACAGAATATAGCATCCTACAGTGTATAATGGTAGACATTACAGAATATAGCATCCTACAGTGTATAATGGTAGACATTGCACAGTATAGTGTCCTACAGTGTATAATGGTAGACATTGCACAGTATAGTGTCCTATAGTGTATAATGGTAGACATTGCATAGTATAGCATCCTACGGTGTATAATGGTAGACATTACACAGTATAGTATCCTAAAGTGTATAATAGTAGACATTACACAGTATAGTATCCTACAGTGTATAATGGTAGACATTACTAAGTATAGTGTCCTACATTGTATAATGGTAGACATTGCACAGTATAGCATCCTACAGTGTATAATGGTAGACATTGCACAGTATAGCATCCTACAGTGTATAATCGTAGACATTACTAAGTATAGTGTCCTACATTGTATAATGGTAGACATTGCACAGTATAGCATCCTACAGTGTATAATGGTAGACATTGCACAGTATAGCATCCTACAGTGTATAGTAGTGTATCATTTAGAGTAGTAGTAAAACAAACCACCCATTGATTTCTATATCCAAAGGTTAAAATTCAAGAAAATCACATATTAACTGAAAATTTGGGGAGAGAACCTCTAAAACTCAAGAATTTAAAAGCATGTGTGCGTAGTGAAGAGATATTGAAAATGTGCCCTTGCCTAGGAAGAGGCATATAATCCAAAAAAGCCACATTTTTACAATGGCTTTCTTGAGGCTTAGTGCAAGTGGAAAGTGAAGACTAAGATCACATTCTAAATAGCAGACTATTGATGTATTAACAAATTCCCCAACAGTCATTTTATAAGGTCTGAGTATTTCATTCAAGAGAGAGCCTAGCAGAAGGCCTCAGGGAAAAAGTAATCAATATCATACAGCTTATATCTTAGTAAAAAGGGCAAAATATGTAAGGAGTGTTTTGCCAAGAAGCTTTTTGTACTGTGCAGCCTTCCTTATGGGTACATGCCGCTTAGATTTCTGGAAACATCCAGAAATCCATTGGGGGGTGCTATTTAAGAGAACATGTGTCCATTGGAAAAGACAGTTGGGTGGTGTCAGGGTAGAGTGACCTCTAGAAGCTAATGCCAGGGAAGACAGGCAAAACAAGAAACAAGACTGAAGATAAAGACAGTCCTAGAGAATAAGAAAGAAGGTAGACAGTTTCTGGGAAGCCTCAGACACAGGAAGAAGTTAGTTCCTCAGGTATAGACAGATAAAGACAACCAGAAGCAGCTATAAGATTTCTCTGTCCTTTCTTTTCCTTCCTAAACTTTTAGAGCTACAGTGGAGTTAATGGGGTTAAAAAAAGCTACAAGTTAGGGTCTTTCTTAGTAACAGCCAACAGCTGTGAGAAGAGGAACCAGAGAGAGTGGCGTTCCGTTAGGAGTCCAAGAGGCATGTAACCATAAGGAAGGCTGCACAGTGCAAAAAGCATCTTGGTAAACGTTCCCTTACAATCCCCTCTTCTCCTATCTCCTCTTATGTCCTTCTCCCCACCCCACCCTTTCAATCCTTCTGGATCTCCACCTTCTCTCTCTCTCTCCCTCCCTCTCTCTCTTCCTCTCTCTCTCTCTTTCTTTCTCTCTCTCCCTCTCTCCCTCTGTCTTTCTTTATCCTTTTGTATCTCCACCTCCCCCTCTCTCTCTCACACACACACACTCACAGGGAGAGAGAGAGAATGAGATATAGGAGAATGAGATATAGACATACATACTTGAATACATATGTACGTACATGCATACACATACACATATAGACAGTCAGACAGAGCATAAGAAAATATTTCTGACATAGACTTATAGAAGGCCTCAGTGGGTCACAGGAACAATATTTATTGGGAAAAATCCTTTAAATCAACCATCATTCTTCTAAAGAGCTAAATTAATCTATTGACAAAGAGCTTTCACAGGAAACTGGAAAGTAGTGAATAATCACACTCAGAATAACATTATCAATGAGAATTATGAAAAGAAAGCAAGTAGAAAATTTAGAGCCAAATTGTATCAGTCTTGATATAAAAATCTCCAGAAGATTTTCAACAGTAGATGTAAGCAGACAGAGAAGAGTTAAACTAAAAAGGATGAGATGGAAAATCATTGATAGAACTCAAAACATCTATGGTATTCCACTAAGTAATCAAGATATGTAGACAAGGTGTCTTGGTAAAGAAGAAAAAAAGCAAGAAACAAAGAAAACCGAAAAAAATTAATGACTGACAACTACAGAGATTGAAATGAAAGTCACAGGTTAATAGGTCGCATGTCTAGGTAATTGAGTTTTGTCTGATGAAAAGAGTCTGTCTTCGTTTAAAGGCAAACATACAGATTAATACTGTGATATGGGGAAGGTTACCAGTGACACCTCTCCTGTAATTACCATCTTCAGGGTCCCAGAGAGACAGAGCAGTTCTGTCTGCCTGCCTTTTGTATTTAAATTCTCCAAGACTAACTTGTTTTACACAAATATTCTTGGATATATGGTCTTCTGCTACAGCATGGTCAACTTACCAGGTCCTATATTCTTGGAAAAAAATATCTCTTCTTCTCCTAACAGCGAACAATTGCCAACTGCTCCATTCCTCTGTGTGTGTGTGTGTGTGTGTGTGTGTGTGTGTGTGTGTGCAGGGGTGGGGGCTGTGTGACTTTCTTCCCCATTCCTGCTGAGATTTGGTCTGGCTTGGGTTGGGTAGCCCTTCTGTATGTCATCATACTCTCTGCAATTTCATATGTACAGCTGTCTCATTATGTCTAGAAGACAATGTTTCCTTGCAGTTTCTTGTAGCTATTCTGCAGTGCTCGAAGGACACTGTTTTCTAGTAGTCATCCACTCCTTCTGGTTCTTTCACGTCTTCTGCCAAGAGTCCTCTGACCTGTGGGTGGGTGTAGTATGTAAGTTCCCTTTTTGCTGAGCATTTTGAAGTCTGATATTATCTGCGTGCTGTCTAGTTGCATGTCTCTGTGTTAATCACCATCTACTGTAAACGTAAGCTCAGATGAAGGTTGTGAGATGCATTGATCTATGGATGTAACAAAAAGTTATTTGGTGCTGGCTTAATACTTATGCCCATTTAGCAGAGCAATGACAATAAGTTTTCCCCAGATAATTGCCCTGGGTAGCCATAATTATCTTGGCTAAATACTGGTTTCAAGTATGGATTGCATCGTTAATCCAATCAGAAACTGGTTGGCTTCTCCCATGAGGGCTGTGCCACTATTGCACCCATTGCCTCTCTTGCCAGGTTAATCATTATTGTAGGTCTCAGGGTTCATAGATGGGTATGGATGATGATTAGTTTTCTCCTCTAATAGACTGCATAGCACCTTCCAGCACTATGAAAGCTATCCAGGAAGATGACACTTTCAACTCTACACTATCTTTATCTGTTCATGTTCTGTGACTTAATTATGTAGAGTCTTCAGCATTAGGATATTACTATCAAGTTCTGGAAAGTAACTAAGAACAATGGCAGCAGAATGTAATATTTGGGTTGGGAGTCTGTGAGAGTTCATTAGCCAACACCACCAAGAGAAGTAATCCACTTTTGGTAGCCTCTGATTTCTAGTAAGGACACTGTTTCCATTTTATGGTATATTATTTTTAAATCTTGAGTGTGTGTGTGTATTTGTGTGTGCATGTGTGTGCACATGTGTTTGTGCATGTGCACATGTGTGTGCATATGCATTCATGCTTCTACAGTACTAGAATCGATATGTCTTTTTCAAAGTGGCTTCAGTGTTATTTATTCCTACCTATTCCTACCTCCCTACACTCTCCTCTACCCCACCTTCTGCTCTTCTATTATATATCTATATTAATCAGTGAAAAGTCAAGGAAGCCACTAGAGTGACTGTGTCTGTCTTTATAATGCCTACTACAAAATAGGTCACACATCGACTAGGTGTTTGTAAAGGACATACAAACAAACATTCTTAATAATAATGGTATGTGTGCATGTTGTTGGATGAAATTGTGGGAAAAGTTTAGAAGGCTTCTCTTACATATACCTCAGATCTCTCTGAGGATAAAAAGGGGAATGAGAGTAGAATTAGAAATGTGAAAATTGGAAATTCTTGTATTAGGCAAAGATAATAATGGTGGATTTTACTATTTGTGATGTATGATGTATGTATGTATGTACGTATGAACGGATGGATGAAAATTCAATAACTTTATCAAACAAACATAAAATACATTTTCCTTTATGATGTTCACTGTTTTAGAGCATTGTTAAAAGCACATTAAAACAGTGGAGAAATGTCTTAAAATAAATCATTCACAAGAATAAAGTCCTGTATAAATCCCAGAAAGAGCAGGAGTGTTCTGTGTTAAGGACAGTTAAGAGAGACTAGGAATCACAGAATACAGGCAAGTGACTAAGGCAGAGCACATCACCACAGGGCCCAAATTAGAAAGGCAGATCAATAAAGTCTATGGTAGATGCTGAGGTCTCAAGGCTGCAGAAATGTTTGCTAAGCACAGGAAGAAATACGGTATTTCAAGCTCATCAGGGAAGTGTCAATCAGAAGGTTTGTGTCCTAATCCTCTTTTGACATGTGGGCTCTGAAAATACAGATGATGGGTCAGGTTCCTGTTTTTTAGTCTGACTGTAGGTAAAATGCTACAACCTAACGCACTGGAGTGCTAAACAGGTCAGTAGAATATTTTACAAGTAATTTCAGACTAGTAAATTGGTTGTTATCATTTTAATTCTTATTAATAATTAATAGATTCAATAACTTAAAATGTTGTTTAGTAAGTATGTCTTTACATATTGATTTCATGGACTTTTGAGTCTCAGATTGAAGTAGTTATAGAGGATAATATCAGCCTGTAGTAAGCTCTGTATTAGTCAGTGATAACAGCACAATGTAGACATAGGGAGGCTGGAGAGATGGCTGATGGTTAAAAGTGGGTACTGCTTTTGCAGAAGACCCAAGTTCAATTCCCACTACCTATGTCAGGTACCTCATAGCCACCTATAAATCTGGCTTCAGAGGATATAGTGCTCTGACTTCTGCATGGCCCTGTAGTGACAAGAACACCATCATATGCAAACCTACTCACATATACATATTTAATAGTGAAATAAACCTTTAAAAGTTATAAACATGTATTCATCTAGACATCACTGAGATGAAGAACATGGGTTATACACATACGCCATTGGAGTCTAAATCTTAACTACATCTTTGTTAGCTGCGTGGATAATTTGAATGAAATGTTTTCTACTTCCTAGTAAGTTAAGGTGATATTAGTGCTTATAGTGTGTAGTTATTAAAAGCATTTAGTCATAGAAAGTGTTGGAAGTGTAAGGCATCTGCTGTTGCATTGTAAGTGCTCATACAGGAATTTGACTGGAAGGCACACAGGCTAAATTAAGAAAGTAAATAAGTGTTTCTTTTCTTTTCTTTTTTATCTTTTCTTTCTTTGGTGGGGTGTGGTTTAAAGACAGGGTTTCTCTGTTGTAACTCTGGCTGTCCTGGAACCCACTCTGTAGACCAGGCTGGCCTTGAACTCACAGAGATATGCCTGCCTCTGGATTAAAGGCATGTTCCACTACTGCCTGGCTGAATAGGTGTTTCTATGACCTGGTCAAACAGATGGTAGCACAGTACAGGAATATAGAGGATAAAACTGTTCAAGAATTCTTGTAGAATAGAAACCCTATATGACATGGTTGGACTGATGCTCATTATTTCTTATTCTTCCACAGCACCTGGGGTTGTTCCTTTGCACACATTTCAGGTGGCCCCACTTATGACCCCAGCTACAGGCGATCTGTTACCATCTTAGAGTCTTGACAGCCACCCACACACATGAGGCATACAATTAAACACATATTCATACACAAAATTAAGTCAAAATAATTTCGTATATGAAAGAATTGGACATCCTCTAGAACCCTTTCTCACTAACATCTTAAAAACAGTTTAATTTTCTACCTTTTTCATTTGAGCCTGTTAAAGTTTTGACCTTCTTTTCCAGTCTACCTCAGGAAGTCAGAAGCTATACAGACACATATTCTCTGTCCCTGAAGACACCTTCCTGTGACATGTTTATCTTTCTTGATTGGATACTTATGACTTTTTTTTTTTGTTGTTGTTGATGATTCGCTACCTTGTTTCTTCCTTCATTCACATATTGGACTAGTAGATTTCAGAAGTTTTTTGTTGTTTTGTTTGTTTGTTTGCTTTTCCCTGCGTTCCCTGATTTATTTGACACTTTCTGGAGACTTTTGTTCTGTGGTTGTGAAGGCTGTGGGTGAGAGTAGCAACAGTGTTGCTTTAAACATTTGCTATATTGTTTAATCATTCATGAGATCTATGAGAATGTCTTATCACCTTGTGTTACCTTTGTACAACATACAGAAGAATTTACAATAAAGATTTACTGGATTACTACGTACACATTCAATAGTATAAATAAAGTCACTGGGGAAAATACACTGGTAGCAGCCATTTTACAGTATAAAAATGTATTACAGAAGATGCAGCACCAAATGCCAATACATAGGAGTGATGACAAAAACATATATCGATAAAAACACAGTAAATGCTATTCATTTGAGACAAGGAAAAGATTTTAAGAAGTCTGGCTGAACTGGAGGCTATAAACTGTGAGCCCTTGTTGGTACACATGGAATTTAGACACGCTAATATTTTGACTCATGTTTATCTGACCATTTGCTATCAAAAAATATGTCTTACGATACAGACATTTTAATGTAAGCAAATCCATGCTCAAGGAAATAGCAGAGGGAGGCTAAACCTCGATCAACCTTATAAAATTATCTTCCACCTATCTATCATCTATCTATTTACCTATCTATAATCATTTATCTATCTATGCATGTTAGGACTTAGTTATATCAATTGAATAGGCAATGACAATCTCTATGCTTGATATATAATACTACTCTTTATATTTAATATCTCCACTTACCATGCTATCACACATAGTATTATATATTAACTGTCCAAATACTTCCACTTACAAGTCTAGAACTTAGATGAATAGGGATTTTTATTCCATCTGTATGTCTGGCGTTCTTTAGGATGCTAGTTAGTGACTTACTGCAAGAAAGAAAACACAAATGTGATTGATATCAGATGGTGAATGCAAAACCCACAGAGGAAGAGAAATGAGCTGGAAATGAATGATTTTACCAGGAAATTTATATAGAAAGAGTCCTTCACTGGATCATTTGATTTATTCCTAGCTTATAGGCAACTGTGAGTAATGCAGAAAGACAACTTTTCCATTGATCTATTTGTCTGTTAAAAGAAAGTTTATCACTTCTGAGAAAGAAACCTATCTTCCCGCTGTCACTATGTTCTCAAAATTCTTTTCATCATATAAAAATTAATCAAAATGCAGGTTTATAGAATGAGCATAACATTTTCAGCAACCATTTTAACATAGTCATTTACTTCATATTTCTTAGCAAGATCTGGGGACAACACATTACAGTTTCTTTCAGAGAAGACAATAATAACTGCAAAATGAGCAATAAATAAAAACCCAACAATATGTCTCCTAGAATTCCCTAAGTCTGAACCATTCTGTCCTCAATACCATAATTGTGTGCAACATTTTTTTTTTTATTTTTGCATTTCGTGACAAGCAAAGTGTAAGGAACCCAGTGTTGCAACCCAGGTGATACTTCATCAGTACTCGTCAGTGTTCTGACAAAGAAATGAGTACACCGCATCAAAGGAGATACATTGCTATACATTTTATTTCCTACTAGAAGACATGCTGCTCTTTAGAAACATTGAAGGCCAGGAGCTTGTTCAGCTTCCTCATAGTTTGCTTCCTATCTTGTTATTACTGGGATTAGGGGAAAGACAAATATCCCATAATTCAGGGTGAGGATTTTCCAATTCTATCCTTTTGTCATTGTCAGGAAAAATTCACTGTGGTCTGATTTACACAAAACAGGTATTTCAAAATTCTATTTCCTGATATTGAAACATTTAAAACATACAACTTCACCTATTCAGTAACATCTCAGCCACCCCTTACTTCATTTTTCTCTATTGTGCGGCCAATCTATGATTACTCCAAAGTACAGATGCAATCATGTTATTTCCCAATTAAGAAGTGTCGCGAGCGAATTCTTATCAGGCGGGAAGAAGTCTCAGAGGCGGTATTGGTTCCACAAAGGATTTTTATTCTATGCTTATCTCACACATTCCCTCACACAGTCACTCCAATACCTCTCCTAGTCTGGCCTCAGATGCAGGCAAGCCTTGTGATCTGTCCGGCAGGGCTGTGTGGTCTGCATCCAACTTCCTCTTTCAGTTCAGCAAGACTGGAGCACTGGTCTTGTGGTCTGTGATGAGCCTTCAGTTAGCAGGACGCAGCCTCGTTTGTTCCCCAGAGCGGCAGCATCTCCGGAGGCCCTCGAGAGAGGCGTGTTGAGCTGGGCCAGACCAGGGTTTTTAAGCTAAAGTCGGCCAATCACACTGTGGGCACATGGGCATGGTCAGTTTTATCAGTACTGTCCAGATGTGCACACAGGCACTGGGCTACCTTAGGGTGTGTCCAGTGCCCACTCTCTGGACTTTAATATTGATTACTCACATTTGGCTTTTCAATATTATTTGTCATCACATTTTACATTATTATGCTTCTACATTATTCTTATCCATTACATTCCATTACAATTATTCTTATTTTTATTCACTACTTTTTATTATGTTTTTCTTATTCACTGCATTCTATTACATTATCCTTATTCACTACATTCTATTACATTATTCTTGTTCACTACAAGAAGCTCTATCATTGACTGCATATGAGGTGAAAGCTTTTCAATCCAGAAATCTATCTTTCCATCAACACCTGTCACAATTTGAAGCCCATAGATAGATAGGCATGCTAGCTTCCAGGGAAATCTGAAAGCTCCATTTGTTCTGTTTCTGCTCAAATGTGTGTGTTTGCTGTTCTGTAGTTTACTACTCGTGTTTCTACCAAAGTAGACAATGTCCATTTTGGGGCACTCCTGGTAATATGATGTCCAGAGATCAGGATTTTAGAGATAGAACAGCATAAGTGTTTAAGATTATTGAAATGATACTAATTAAGCCAGTGGCAAACACTGGTAACTATATGTGTTATTTGTATCCTTCCAACATCCCTTCCAAAGGATTTATAGTTATGAACTGTTGCTTGCCCATCCCCAGGACCCTTCGGAGCAGGGGTAGAGTTGGCACAGAACCAAGACACACAGGTTCTGGGAGTCAAGTAAGTGGTAAAAAAGCAGACTCCTTTATTTCAGGAAGGGAAAGCCCTTTTATCCCCTCTGTCCAGCCCAGAGTCCCATTGGTTCCTAGATTACAGGCTGTTTGTTTTGGCTCTTTTCATCTCTGGGCATGTCCGGGCAGGTCTCAGGCTCTGTTCTGCCCAGTGCCAGGTCTAGTTTCTCCTACAATGGACTTTCCTGTTCTTCTCTTTCTTCCAATGAATGTATCTCTCTGTTAATTTTGTTGTATCTGCTGTTCTTCCTGGGGTTCAGAATCTTGACAGAAAGCACAGATGACCGAGGAAGATCTCAAAGGATGTGAACTTTGCATCAGGAAGTAGACAGTGAGGAGTCCTAAACACTGAAGGAGTTCTAGTGGTGGAGGTAAATTTCCTAGTGAAGTCTCCTTCCTAATATTGGGAACCTGGCCATTAATCCGTGTTTATTTATCTTAACTACACAATTCTTCCAGTAAAAATATATTTATGTATATTTATATATTATTTGTAATTTGTAATATATATGTATACATATACATACATATTCCTATATAAATCATAGAAACAGTTGTTGCCTGCACCTTACCACAAACATAGTTAAAAATGAAAAGAAAATCAATCAATGTTACCTGTAATTACATCCCTCAGAGAAACTTGAATTCTCACTATAGTATGCAGTCCCTCATTTTCAATGTGTGTTTATTCGGCATATCAATAATCTCCTTCTCCTCCCTTTCCTTGTCTTCACCTTCCTCCATCCACCTTCCTTCCCTTGACCCATCCCTCTCTCTTTGCTTTCCCTCCTTTTCCTCCCTCCTTCCTGTCCAGCCCTTTCCCTTCCTTCTCTTCTTTTCACACCCATGTTCCTTTCATTCTCATTAGAATTGCCTCGTGTCGTGCATACCCTTGACTAGCACCCACCTACCTCACAGTAGACTAGACACTGCATATTCTTTTAAGCTCAATTTATTTGGATCTACATCATCACTAAATGACTACATTTTATTTATTTGGTATGCCATGTATTTTAATGAATCCAGTTTGGCTTGACCTTGAGGCAATATTCATTTCCTCCAAATTCTAACCATCACATACTAAATAGTTCTTATTAATGTGCTAATTGTTGTGCCTCAGGTTTTGATAATGTTTTGATATTTTTATGACTAGCACAATTTCTTTTATTATGTCGGGTTGTTCCCACATATAGAAGAACCTTAGTCTTGGGTGCTGTGCTGAGAATAGTAAAGACATCAATCTTTAGAGTAGATGTCTCCATCCTCAGGGTTCATTCCAGTAATTCTGGAGTGATTCCCAATTAGCAACATCAAAGATCTTAAAAGACTATGATGTATTCCCAGCGAATTGGTATCAAAGCTGAGAAAATGAACTTCTCTATGGATTGTACCAGGCATATTTCAGCCAAATGTAGGGATGTCCTTAATATCCAAGTTGCTCTAAATTCATATTCTGAAATCCCCCTCACTGTATGTTATTAAGGGAAGAGGGGAGTTTAGGGAGCTATTTTTGGGCCACTAGGATTGGGTCATCTTGGATGAAGTTAGTGCATTTTAACAAAAGCTAAGAGGACTTGTTGGTCCTTTTTTTATGTGAGGACTTAGCAAGGTAATGCTATCTAAGAAGCAGAGAGAGGTCCTCACCAGACTCCAGGAACACCAGCACCAGAATCTTAGACCTCTCAATGCTCACGGGAGAGAAAAATGCTTGTTCATAAATTATCCAGTATAAGATGTTTTGCTTTAGCAGCACAAACTATCTAAGACATTGTAGATTTCCAGGGTCACAACATCTTGTTAGCTTCCTTCTTTTGGGCAGTTTTTTTTGACAATAACTTCTCAAAGGATCTAATCTAATGGAATCCAATTATCTAATGTAATCATGCAGAACCAAACAGCCAATATTATCTAATCTACTTTTAGTGTCTACGTAAAAGGCAATGCACATTCTAAGGTGGTTAACACAGAACTAAACCCAAAGAGACGAAGAGCCTAGTATGTCCAGATAATTGCCATTAGGATTTGAGGTGTCTGAAATAAATGGTTAAAAAATGTATGCTCAACATAGAATTCCACGTCTGTATCTCATTATTTCAGTCTCTGTCAGTGCCTTCTTGTAGCTTTCTTATTTCAGGGCTCTTTCTTTGTAGCAAATTGGCCTTTTGCTAGTCTGATTTCATAGCCAAGCTGTATCCTATGGACTACACTCTGTTTGCCCTTGAGCATGTGAACCAGGTTTAAGTCTGTAGGCAGACATCCTCATGTAACCCACCAATGATATCCATTTATCATCAGAGTTTCCTAGAAAATGATTCTAAGATATTTCCAGAACCAAGAACTTTGTCATTGAAGGTTTAATAAGTCGGCAGTAAATAAATCATTCTGAAAACAGAAAAGGCTGGAAGAATCTTTTCCACAAGGCTTTTGGATAATAGAGTGCATGAGAAGTAGGAATCTGGGTTTTTAAAGACCTTGAGAGTCACCTTGGAGCTCCTTTTCTCATGCTCTTGAGACTCTTAAGCTTCTTTGGATAGTGATTTATTTATTCTTCCTGAGTTATGAGATTCCTTGGTAATTCTGCTTTCTTTTAGTATTAAACTAACCAAGCTTAAGTTTTTTAAGGTAAAGAATGTCATTGCATATTGATGTTTTACTTGACAATCCATTCAACAAATGGGCATGTTGTGTAATAACTCAGACTGAGTGAGGACTACCAGTATTTCAGGATACTTGAAATAAAGAAATTTCTCAAGTTCTACAGCTATATATTTTTTATGCTGGCTAAATTGCTCTACTATACATTGCCATCCACTGTGGCATCTTAATTGTATCCTATGTATTAATGTATTTACTTACCACTGATATGCCATTGTTGTTCAAATATTTTATAGAATGTAGCCTGTCTAATAATCTCTGTGTTTTCTTGGAGCATCTGCTACTTGTCTTGTTTGGTTTGATAACATGTAAGAGATGTCACTTTCCATTTGTCATACCTCCATGGCTCCATGTAGAGGTACAATGTTCATACACATTTTCCCCTCCACTCATGAGAATCATGACTCTTCTAAGAAATATCTATGTGAGGTAGATCAATAATATTCCAGAATATGGATCGCTGCTTATGGACACAAGTCTAAATTCACTGTCTCAGTCAACTGATTGAACAAGGTCATAGAACTCAGAAGCAAAGAGAAATTATTTGTTCCTAGAGAAGAGGAAAGAGAGAGAAAAAGGACTAAGAGAGGGAGAGAGACAGAGAGAGAGAGAGAGGAGACAGAGAGAATGAGCTAAACAAGGAAGGAGAATGAAACAAAGAGAAAGAGTATTTCTTTCATAAGTACTCATTAAGATGTGAAATGTGGAAAGTTGGCAGCTAGAGATGAGTACTATTTCCATTCCCACTCACTGTAGATGCTAAGCTACAGAGGGGACGTGAGGAAGCACTAGAGAAAGGGTAGAAGGAAAGGGAGCGTGCGGGAAGGAGGAGGGAGAGATAGAAGAGTACAAACATGAGACATGAGGAAACAGGGATGAAAACCAGGAAGAGATTCTAAGAGGGGATGAGAAGGAGAGTGGGACGCTGGAAAGATAACTCAGGAGAAAGAGGACATCGAGAAAACCAAAACACAGATGAAGAAGAGGAGAGAAAAGCATGACAAACCGGAAAAGAAGTGAGGAGAGAAGTGGAATTGTGATAACAGGAGAGAAAGAAGACATTAAATACATGCCAAAGACAGGGATTGTAGGCAGGAAAGAGGGAGGGAGAGATGCAGAGAAGAGAGAGACACATAGAGACAGGGAGGGAGAGACAGACAGAAATAGAGAGACAGAGAGAGACAGGGAGACAGACAGACAGAGAGACAGACAGACAGACACACACACAGAGGGAGGCAAAGAGAGACACAGGGAGAGAGATACAGAGACAGACAGACATAGAGAGACAGAGACAGAGAGACAGAGAGAGACAGAAAGAGAGAGACAGAAAGAGAGAGACAGAGACAGAAATAGAGAGAGATAGAGACAGGGAGAGAGACAGAGAGAGGCAGAGAATTGAAAGTAAGATGTGGGTGTGGTGAGAGATTGTGAAATTACATAAAAGAAAAAGCATACAAAAATTGGATCGTATCTCTGGCCTTTTAACAGCTTGGTGACTGCTTTAATATTTTCAGCAATGTGAGATAACTATGACTTTCTAATGCTTTCACTTATGAAAAAGTGTCTATGGTGACCACCTCTTATTTATATTAAAAAATTCTAACCACGCAAAAGGGAACTTTCCCTTTTACAAACTCAATCACACACCCTACAGAAATGATGCTATATGTGAGAAACATCCTTACTGTGCTTCACTAATTGATCATGCTTCAGACATGGTGATTTTTAATTAAAATTTCACCTTTTTAAATGTCAGATGTCCTTGAAAAATATTGACGATTCAAGCTGGCTTTTAAACTTTGGTTATCTAGAAGCTAAAGTTAAAATTTTAAGAATATTTAATATGTTCTGGAAGCAAACGTTTTGGGGACCCATAGTTTTTTACGCTGACTACTTACTTATCTTACTTCTTTTATTTATTTATTTTTTCCAAGACAGGGTTTCTCTGCTGTAACTCTGGTTGCCCTGGAACTCAGTCTATAGACCAGGCTGGCCTCAAACTCAGAGATCCACCTGCCTCTGCCTCCTGAGTGCTGGATTATAGGCGTGCACCACCACTGCCCTGCTTCACTTATCTTATTTCCATGTTTGAAGATTTAGAATTGTAATAGAGGAGAAAATGCTAAGTGTTCTCCATGTTACCCACCATTCCTGTCATCTCAGAAAAGCAAAGCTTTCCTCTGGGCTCTACTACCACTCTGCTAAATAGGTGAAGTGTTAAGGTGGATGCTAATGACTTTTAGTTACAGTCTAAGATTAGTGCATCTATCAACCCTCCTCAGAGATTTTTTTCTTTTGTAGTTGGCCTAGGTACAGAGACCTAGGAGACTGCAGAATTATCATTCCTAAATGGGACATCTTTATTATGTCCTCTCTTCCCAAGGCTCAAGGCTTACTGTGGAAAAAGGGGCATCATGTTTGTTTGTAAGAGCCATGGGATCTAAATGACTACAAGGAAGCGATGTTTTTGGATTCAGGACAATAGTATATATAAACTCACAGTTGAGACAGCAAGCACCAAATCTGAACAGGCTCAGGGCAGACACAACTCTGGTGTCACGTTCCCCTAGCTAAGGAACAGTTGATTGCTGAGGGGAGTCAGTTTGTTTAAGGGTGCAACTTCTGGTGGGTTGGCCACCCTTTAGTAAAGGCCAAATATTCAAGAATAAATGCATAGCACAAACTGTACTATCTACAAAGTCAGAAGAGTAGAGAAGGGCTGACGGACCAGGGAGGAGTGTGGGAGAGAGAATATATTCAATATGTATTGTAAAATATTATCAAAGAACTAGTAAAAATGAACAAAAAATGAAGGAAAGAGAGTAAAACAAGACTTTGGGAGCCAAGAGTAGATGATAGCAGTTGAACATGTATGATGCCACCCGTGGAAGTAACATCCCTAACACAGGCTCTTCAAGAAAAATAAAATAAGGAAGTAAAGACCAGAGATAATATTTTACTCCAAAGTACTTTTTCCACTTCCAGTTAAATATTTTTAAGCTAATATGCAATTTTATGCACACTAATGGATTCATTGTGACATTTTCACATATGTAAAGAGCATTCACAGATCAAGTTCAACCACCATTTCACTGCTTGCCCCGCCTCTCTTAATCTCTGCAATAACAAGCCTGCTTGCAAATGTATTTCTTTTCTTAGTTCCATATTTGTGAAAATACCTTTTTTCGCAAGTATCATATTTAGTTAATTTCTAACATATCTTTCAGATGTATAAATTCACAAACCTTTATGTATTGTCCTTACATTGTAAAATATTTAAAGCAAATTAGCAATTATAGTGTTTGTATCAAGTCTTGCTGTGGAAACAGATTGCTAATATTTAGATACTTCTGTTGTATCTGTTCATACTTCTAGAATCATTTCTTTATACTAGAGGCACAGATTTACTAATATTTCTTCAGGGTTTCCAGAGCATACTTTTTCTCTTTTGCTACAAAAGAAAAGAATATAAATCAAAGTTATAGGCAAATAATTTCAAATTTAGGACTAGGCTAAGTAATTGCTTTCTAAGATATGAGTAAAAAATATAATGAAGATGAATAAATTTTGGAAGAAACATGGTTTGGATCAACATAAGAAGGCATATGCACTCCATAAAATAGTGTAGAGACACAAGGGAGAATTGGAATGAAGGATAATGGTCTCTGTTTTGGCCAAAAGGAGATTGAAATATTCTTAAGACAGAAAAAGGTCTTATTTTTGTATATGTTTGTCTGGGATACTTTTACTAAAAATTTAAAACTTAAATAACTACAAATGGGTTTAAATAAAGTAGAAATATGCTCACAAGAAACTGAGACCAAAAAGAGCCCTAGCACTTTCTTTAATGGGCTCTGTTAATAAGATTTGGTTTACCAGAACAAAGACCTAAGTTTGACGGAGTTCATGAGAGGAATGATTCATTCTGACACAGAGTTTCAGTAGTTTTGAACCAGGCCCACTGGGTTCTGTCAGTTTTGGACCTGTGTGGAAGCAGATGTCTAGGGAAGGGATCTGTGGCAGAGGAAGAATCCTGTTTTCTTGAGTGGACAGGAAGTAGAAGCAGAGGCAAGAAGGTATGTGGTCTCACTGTCACCAAGAGCAGGTCTCCCATGACCTAACTTCCTCCCACTAGGCTTAATATCCTACAAGTTCCTACAGTATCAGGGGTGTGGATAAAGACTCTGACACAGAAGTCTTTGCAGACATACAACATCCAAGAATCATCCAACTTCAGAACAAGGCATTATCTGCCTGTCATTTAGTCCTTAAGATGGCGGTTCTGGTAGATTTTGGTGAGCACACAGGCAAAATACGTAGGAAAATATGTACTCCAAGTAAAGAAACTCTCAAAATGTTCCAGGATGTTGTCAAAATAAAACAATAAACTTTGTCAGCTACTGCAAATACACTGAAAAAATATGTCAAAACTCACACAGATGTTTATAGCAGCTTATTTATAGTTGCTGAAATCTGGAGATGGGAAACAGGCATTCCAGTATGCAAATGGAAGGATAAGCTCTGGTCCATCCAGAGTTGGAGTTTGATTCAGTGCTGAAAAGAGAGGCTATCATGTCATGAAAATATACTGTGGAACCTAAATGACTGCCACTGACTGCAAACACCAATAAGAAAGGCTATGAGTCACGTGATTCCAACCAAGTGATGCTCTGCAAAAGAGGAATCTTTGAAAACAGTGAAAGACAGGATATAAAGGAAAGGAAGTTAAATAGGCAGGGCATGGATGATTTTAAGTGGGGAAAACTATGTTGTGTGGTTTGATCATGTGAACTTGGGTTATTGCATTCTTACCTAGAAGCACAGAATGTTTCCACCAACCAACATCTGCTACAAATTCTCAGCTCTACGTGGTGATGATGTATCAACAGAGGTTCTTTGATCTCACTCATGTACCACTGCTATGTGGTGTTCCTGTAGGGAAGTTGTAAGTACTGGGACAGAGGTTTGTGGGAGCTCTATACTTTCTACTTAGGCCTGTTAATGTGTGTATATATATATATATATACACACACACACACACACACATACACATACATACACATACATACATATATCAGGATATATATATATATATATATATATATATATATATATTTCAGCCCTAATAAATATGTCCTGCCATTTTGTTGCTCTGTGTTCAATTCCAGAAAAAAAAATTACAAACACTTTAAGTGGAGAGGTCATATGTTTAATATGCATATACATATAGCTAAAGGATAATTGTACAGATAGTTTCAGGGTGTTGTATTTGACTGACATTTTCATACAAAGGTCAAGTGTGGAATTTTCTGCATCATGATGACACTTGAACCATTCAAGATTTGTCATATTTTGGACTTTGGAATCGGATGCTCGACCTGTATTACTTATGAATCTTATTTCTCAAAACTGACCTCTTCTCATCTCCTAATGACATTGCAGGGCTTTAATCTAAGACTGACAACATTTTCATTGAATTCTAATTATGTCAAGTACTGTTCATCTTTTTAAAAATAAGTAAACTTAGATAAATGAGATGCTACTGCTTATTTTTCAATTGCAAAAGAAATACTTGTGTTCTGAAAATTATTTCATTCTTTTTTTTTCTTAAGCCTTTAGCCAAAAGCTTATTCTA
Source organism: Cricetomys ansorgei (assembly GCA_026225945.1). Taxonomy (NCBI): domain Eukaryota; kingdom Metazoa; phylum Chordata; class Mammalia; order Rodentia; family Nesomyidae; genus Cricetomys; species Cricetomys ansorgei. The sequence goes on along the minus strand of JAMJFZ010000726.1, from coordinate 2,320,921 downwards.
CTCAGGGAGTCCCATGTTTTACCCCAAGAGTATTGGCTCAGGCTTTGGTGGACTTGCATTGCTGGCTTACCTAATGGCATGGTAGTTTACTCCTCCCACAGAAAGTCAATGCAGTTTATATTAACACATTCATTACTTGGACAGTGGCCAAATACTTGAAATTCTGCTATGTATTTTACACTGTCTGAATACCGTAGACATAACCTAGAACAGATCTTGACCTCTGGGAGTCTCCTGCTTGCCTCTATTTTCTGATAATCCATGGGCAGCCACTGATAACACTGATAATATGTTGACATATTTTTGGAACAGTGTTTAGCATACATAAAATATGCTAATGACTTACGATTGACATTACTTTCTTAAATATTAGTATGGGAGTTTATTCTGTTTGATTAGCCTCAATATAAGTTTTATAACCATGTGTCAAGATAAGGTATTTGAGTGCCTCAAAATTTAAAAAGCCACTAAATTTTGGAGATACTTGTTTGTGCTCCTCATGTAAACATAGCAGTCTAATATAGGCATACATTTTCTTCCCTGTGATCTTAACAGAACAATTCAGATTGGATTGCTCAAGCTAAGGAGCCAGCCTTCTGTAGACTCCAGTGAAGAACTCTAGCAGGGCCATCGAGAGGAAGCCAAACCTGACCTGTTTTTGCCCCTAATTTCCCATCTCCTGTGTGATGCTAAATGGGTCACTTGGCATTGTAAAGCTGCAAATATTCTTTGAAAAATTTGTTGTCATTATGATTCGTTGCAAAATTAGGAAAGGAAGTAACATATATAGAAACCACTAAAGTTTGTTACACAACCAAAGGCAGGTGTAGCTTGAAAACTCAGTTCTGGGTTAAAATGAGCCAAGGGTCTGATAAAAGGCTTTCTGCTAGCTTACTCTGATGATTCTACACTTCCTGAGCTTAGTTCAGGTTATTATAAATTCTTCACTTACCCTGAGATCTGTGGTAGTATGCTGCTGTGGCAGCTCACCAAAGAAGACACACGGGATTCGTATATGTGCAGATCTGCCAGATCTCAGCAGAGGGAACCACCATCATGGCCAATGTCATACTGGAGAGTAGAACCCTGAGCATTCAAGCTCAGGTGTTTTTATTGGTACAGAACTCCTCAGGTGTTCTACTGATAGTACATGCAGATCATGAGCAATCAAACATCCCCATATAAATCTAACACCCACCAACACAAAACACCAAGACCTAGAGATTCCCTCACCCAACAGCAAATAAAACAATTATTTTATACATAACTAAAAATAAACTTCTACCACAGAGATCCATCCCAAAACCCTCCACATAGTTCCCTAGGTAATTTTTCTGGGAACATGCCCACTTTCCCACATCCCCAAGGGTGGGTTGCTTTTATCAGAGCCCTGGGTGATCTTTGAATTATTGAACCTCATTTCTGGTCAAGGTCTGGATCGTACATTTTACAACAAGTATGAGGACCCATGTAGCGTATCCAGCATTTCCATAGCCTTTTGGGTTTCAGGCACATTTACTGAAACCTGGAGAAAACAGAAGAAAGTAGGTGATTCTACTATACAATGGAGTTACTTGTGGTAGGGTACATACTTTAAAAACAACAAAATGCTTATATTTAAATTAACAAAATGCTTACTTAACATTTGCCATGATTTTTTTTATAGTAGACTAAAATGCCACTGTATATATGCACTGAGTTTTTAAATTCAATTACCTATTGGTAGATGTCTAGTCTGGTTCAATTCATTATCTATTATGAAAGGTGTATCAATCAACATGGAGGTTCAAGTGTCCTTATGATAGGCCATATGATCTTTTAAGTGCATGTCCAGAAATGGAAGAAATGAGCCAAACTTAGAGAGATGGGTATTTCATATTTTGTTTCAAATGCAGATACTATATTTCATTGTTTTGATCTATGTGATGTGCATATGTATGTATGCGTATGAGAGGTACAGGTCATAAAATAAGAAGATGAATAAATATGAGAGAGAGAGTGATAGGCACACAGAAAGACAGAGACAGAGAGATAGAGAAGAAAGGATATCGGAGGGAGAAGGGAAAGAGGAGCAGGAGAACAAAGACTACATGAAGACATCACAAGAGAACTTTGTATGCTATTGCAAAAAAAGAAAGGAAGGAAGGAAGGAAGGAAGGAAGGAAGGAAGGAAGGAAGGAAGGAAGGTAGAAAGCAAGTAATATAATGCTTGCTAAGAAGTAGGCTTCCTAAGCAGTCCTCAGCCACACTGAACAGAGACTTTGACACTAACCTTTCCCACTACACTCACACCTGATGGGACTCTCTGATTTACATGAAAAGGCCAACTGAAGATCATATGTCTAATCTGACATATATTGAACCCAAAGTTTCTTATGATTCAATTGCTGTCTTCCCTCAGAAATTGCTGTGTGAAATACATTTGGAATATACTATTATTTTGATATAATGAAGGTAATTGTATGGAAAAATTTCTTTTTAGCAAGATGTTATGATACTAATTTTCTGATATCTATTATCATATAATACTCAATTATTAAGTGATAGTGAGAGAAATGTTGGCTGCTCAATCATATCCATGAGAAATAACTATTATTTAAGCTTAATAGGACACTTAAGAATAGTGTCCCATATTGGAGCCAATGAGAGGGCTCAGTATGCAAAGGTATTTATTAGTAAGCTTGAAAACCTGAGTTCAATCCCTAGGACCTACATGGTAAAAAGAAAATCAGCTTCCATATATGGTTCAATATTATGGTTTGTGCACACACATGGGCACATTCAAGAGTGCACACATGCAAAAAAGAAATAAATAAGTACATACATAAATGAAATAAAATTAATAGTGTCCCAAATTTTAATGTAAACTTGTAAACACATTTGTTTTATAAAAATAATGTTCTGTACGTATTATTCCATGATGAAAATTATTTATATATTTTTATATTGTGATATTTTAAATTGTTACAGAAAATTCCCATTGTGTATATTCATTTATTAAAACACATATACAAATTATTTAAATAGCTCCACTAAGAAGGTATTTAAGATTTTGTATACTTACTTTAACTATATACAGTACTGATATTTCTAATTTTAAAATAAAATTTGACGCACCTGACCATTTAGTTGAAGTATTTAACCCATTTACAGTTAGTTTCATAGTTAATATCATGAACTTGATGCACATCAGTGTGCATTTCAGTGAATTTCTTAGTAAACTGTTGTAATTGTGTCAACAATACCACAGTTTTATTCTGGAACACTCCTGTAATTTTAAAGAAATCATCCACTGGCCATAGTAACGAGGATAATTGGTCACAAGCTTACTCTTTTCCTTTTCCAGTAAATTGCTAGTCCTGTTCCTGGTACAGTGCTCAGACTTGGGAAATGAGGACTGTGTAGAAACAGTGAAGAGAGTGTCACACTCAGCACCAGGCTCTGTTTCCGCACTCAAGAGCTCAGACACTAGATTATCAAGGCTTTTGCCTCAGTAAACAGGAATTCTACTTCTCAGTGTTGCAGGCTAAAAGTCTAAGACTGAAGTCTAAGCAGATTTTTTTATCCGTTTCTTTTTTGCCTCAGAAATCAAATTAATGAAAGGATTTTGAGTTTTATAACTTAGGAAAAATTATTATAATTACTACCATTAAACCTTTTTAATGCAAGCATTCCTTAGGACACTGACAGAAGACTATTGGATTTGAAGGTGACTAATTTCTTGACTTTAAAAGAAGCATTCTGTCAATTTGAAAAATATAACTTCTTGGAATGTCTTCAAAATTAGTCAAGCTCAGTTGACATTTTGAAATGTTTCATTCATCTTGGAATTGTATGCTATTTTAGTATAGTACTCTGTGGTTGAAAACATATTTTTGTTATTCTGTATAGCACTCTGCCTGTGTTAAGAGAGTTATTCCTCATGATTGCTTCCAGAACTCTATTATAGTTTTACAATATCTTTCTGGTTGGGAAAAATTTCTGTTTTTCACAAAAGGTTGATGAATGTTACTTTCAGTTAACAATCAATTTTGCAAAGGTTAATTGTTCATAGAAGTTGCAGGGACCACTGGCATATAAAGTATTTCATGTCATGATCTTTGTATAAAAAATCCAGGCATAAGATCCAGAAACATCTTAGATGTCCATAAAAGAATAAATAAAGAAAATACAGCCCACACATAAATGGAGCTTGATCCAGATTCAATTACATCACTTGTAGGAAAGTGAGTGGAATTGGAGATTGTCATCCTAAATAAATACATAGGCTTAGGAAGACTATTATCACATGCTTTAAGCATATGCAGAACACAGTGATGAGAGAGAGAGAGAGAGAGAGAGAGAGACAGAAAGACATGGTAGATTTAAATGTACATATATATGACTTTTTAAATAGGGGAAATCATAATATTTGTCTTATTTTTACCAATATTGCAATAACTTTGTTCCTATCCCACCCTTGCTGGATTTATATTAACCACCTCTGATCCCTCACTCACATATATTATATATATGTATACACACACACACACACACACACACACACACATACACAGACATGTATTCGTATATGTACATGTATATATGTGTGTGTGTCTACATATATATGTATATAGTATATAGTACATGTATGTGAGAGAGAGAGAGATCAAATTCTTTCCTCATCTGTACATTTAGTGTTTTGATTATTATGCACTGAGAAGACATTTTTTTTTTCTCATCTAGTTCATTTTGTGTTCTGTGTGCTTCTTGTACCTTGACAGGCATCTCCTTCTTTTGTTTAGGAAAATTTTCTTCTATGATTTTGTTGAAAATATTTTCTGTTCATTTGTCCTGGGTATAGTCCTATTTTTCTTAGATTTGGTCTTTTCATAGTGTCCCAGAATTACTTGATGCTTTTTGGATTTAACATTTTGATTTAACATTTTCTTTGACCAAGATGTCCATTTATTCTATCCTATACTCAATGTCTGAGATTCCCTTTCCGTCTTCTATATTCTGTTGGTGATGCTCCTGTTTGAGTTCTTAAATTTGTTATTTCCAAATTTCTCTCAGATTTGGTTTTCTTTATTGGTTCTAGTTCCACTTTCAGGACTTGAACAATTTTACTCATTTCCTTCCACTATTTGATGGTGTTTTCATAAATTTCCTCTTTAAGGACCTCTGTCATATTCATGAAGGCTACTTGAAGGTCTTGTGTTTCATCTGTGTGGTAAAACTCAGGCCCTGCTGAGGTAGGGTCCCTGGGTCTAGTGGAGACATATTGCTCTGGCTGTTGTTGCTTGTGTTTTTCTGCTGGCATCTAGACATCTAGGTTTGGGAAGACTGTGATTCTAGGTGCTGTTATTTGGTCCTGTATTTGTTGGGTGGGTGTTTTGTTTCTTGGTTTGGCTTTTGTTGCTGTTTTTTTTTTTTTTATTTATTTTTTAAGTGTGGTGGCTGTGTATTGCCTCATAGTAAATACTCCTGGAAACCTGATATATGTGAACATTGGATATTCAGGGTAAAATCTATTTCTGGTTATTAGGAGCTGACCCTTAGGACTGGTCTGGGCTAGGATGGGAAGGTTAGGGGGTTCACAGGAGAAGGAAAGCAGTGTGTTCCACAAGGATCTGCTTAGAACTCTGGAAATGGACTTGGAGTGTGAGAAGCCACAAGAGGTAGTCTGCTACAGAGCTGGTAATGAGACTTGGTGTGTGTGAGTGGATTTGGAGAAGATGGAGAGTGAATATCTGAAGCTTGTTTTCCTCATCAGTTGCTGGGAGCAAGGCAGGGGAACAGCAGCAGACACTGGAGCTTCAGGAGCACAGCTCACCAGTTAGCACAACTGCCATGAGTCTACCTCAGTTTGAGGATTTTCTCTTAAATGTTCTTTTCCACTGCTGGGCCTTATCGTGCTTGTTGCTACCACTGTTGCCTTGTCTCTTGCAGTATGAAAGTTCTGTGGGGGTCTCTAGCCCCTCTCTGGGCAGTGTTGCTGGCACACACAGTAATGGGGAGATTTTCCCTCAAGCAATGCAACTCAGGCAAGGCAGTGCCACTCAGTTAAACTAGTTATTCAATTGAAACTCCAGAAAGAGTAACTAAAAACATGTATAGTTACAAAAGTTATATGTTTTTCACATTTAGTTACAGGATTAGATTAGTTAGTAACTATAGAAATAACATAAAAGGAAGAAAACATATTTTGTTAGGGACTTGTTTGGTCAGGGTCAGGTTGGTAGCTCCAATGAGTTTTGCTGTGTAAAACAGACCTATTATTCAAGAAATAACAAATGCGTTTCAGTTCCCATTGTTAAGCTTGAACTTCCTTGAACACAAATAAAATCGATGCTTTCCTGGTTTCTATAATTAAAAACTTGCTATAAGTTTTGGGTGCACCCTGAGGACATAGAGCTGTGCAGCAGATTCTCCTTTTACCTAAGAAAAGCAAAAAGACCCCTGACTTAAAGTTTCCTAGTCATAACAAACTTGCTTCACTGTGTTAACTAAATAAGGATCCTGGTAGGTTAGGGTACTATGATGTGTACTCCTCGTTTCCTAGCAACCGCAAGACTGCTACCTGCCAGCCACCACAGAAGCTGGCTGTGAAATTACTTAGGTTGCTTAAACTCTGTTAATCTATCATAGAAAAACTATTGCTTCTAGGGTGTAGATGCATTGTGGGGTTTTAAGATAATTTGTTTTTACAAAAATATGGAACTTGTAATCACTGAAATGTAAAACCTGTAATCATTATGTGAAGTTTAAGTTTATGATTAAGATGTGATTGTAATATGATCTTTCCCTGTGAGGGGCTTTGTTTAAAAAATATATTAACATATATGGAAAAACAGACAGACAGTAGTAAAAAGAGAAGAGAAACCAGTAAGGAGGATAGAGAAGGCGAGAGAAAGCCGTGAATAAAGAGAGAAGTCTGGTCTCATCTATAAGAGGTGTGGTTTTATTCATATTACTTGCCTGCTCTGCCTCCCTGTCCTAGGTCGCTGAACTCCTGCAGGGGCTGGACCTCGGTACCTAGCAGGCCTATTTGTTTTTTTCAGGCTTGGCTGGCAAGTCCTAGAGAAAGACTACTGGAGTGGGCTCTGTGATAACAGGATGGGTTGGGGAAAGTTTGGAGGAGATCTGTGTGAGCTGTTGGAGATGGAGGCAGAGGGGGGGCGGGAGGGGGCACAACAGGTAGTCTGCCACAAAAATGGGGTGAGACTGTGGGTTGCCTTAGAAGGAGAAGAGGCGGTGGTGATGGTGGCTACCTGCTTCCCTGCCTGGAGTGGCCCGTGGCTCCCAGGGAACACCTGCTGGAGTTGGAGGCCAGAATAAAGCAATGAGTGGGGGAAAGTAGTTTGGAAAGGAAGATATTTGCTATTCTCTGGAGATGGGGGCAGGCAGGATGGAAGGCAGAACCAGGTGGCTGGCTGTAGAGCTGGGGATAAGACTGAGGGATTGCAGTTAGCTTCCGCTTCCCAGGCTTTTAGGAGCCTGTAGGTTCCCAGGAGTACCTCCTGGATTTGGGGGCTGGGATAAACCACTGTGTGTGTGTGGAAGTTCTGTATCCATCCCTGGAGAGGGGGGAATGGGGGGTGGGGATGGGAATGAGGGTGGGGGTGGGGGTGGGGGTGGGGTGGGGGTGGGGCTGCAGCAGATTGTCTGCATAGAGTTGGGATGAGTTGGGAAATTGCATTTGGAAGAATGGAGGGAGAGGTGAAGACTTGCAGTTGGCCTACCTGTCTCCTTGGTGGAGTGCGGAATAAAATTTGAAACAGTTCCATTATTCTAAGCATAATCTCTGAAAATAGTGATGGAAAAAAACCACGTGTTTGTTTTTTCTCATGTTTTTGGATATTTCCTCTAAACATCCTAATAGGAGTGCTATTATTGCTTTGCCCAAGAAATATAAATGCTGTTATTTATGAAATTATTGTTACTAGCATTTTATACTATTAGAAATGTAAATATGACCTGCATACCTTTTCTGGGGTCGGGCAGTTGTGTTTCACTGACTTGGTAAGCAGCCCCTGTGTGGTGTTACTTGGGAAACTGTTTTGATCACCTGAGTTGGTCTATATGTATTTTAAGCCACACTGCTGCTCTTTCCACTTTTGCTGAGGAACTCTGAAAAATCTTATTTTTCGTTGTGCTGTGGATTTACACAGAAGAAGGTAAAGCAGGATTGTCTCATATCTGTGTGACTAAACAACATTTATTCAAAGATCAGGAGTCAGTTGCTATAATGAATTAATTTATTTTCCAGTAATCTAAGGAACAATAAAGTATACTTATTAATGTAATAATTCTATAATGAAAACACTACGTGATATAATTAGATAATGCACATGATTAATGAATAAAGATTGAATTTACAATCTACCTTTCATGACATAATCAGATGCACATTGAAGTTAGGAATGAACCTATAAATTAAATTACTTACGTGGAAGTTTTTCTGATTCAAAACATGGACTTTTTCTCCTTGGTATTGTCCTTGTTCGGGTCATGCTGGTGAGAGAGACTCCATGGGTGTAGCTTCTCTGACATTTCTAGAACACACAGTTTCACAGCAAAATTCCTGTTTTGCTGGCTACTATGACATTTCCATCTCTTCTGAAAGATCCCTGGCCCTTAGGTGCTGGAGCTGTGCTGAGCTGGGACTGCGGTCCCCAACTATGCGTTTTAATCCGTTTGCTGTGGTGTTCTGTATTGTTCTATATCTGCTGCAGAGATGATTTCTTGATGAGCAGTGAGAACTACAGGGAACTGAGGAATGTGGAGAGCAGGAGAAATAGTCTTTCCCGTGGCAGAGCACATCAATTGGTTATCCAATACCAAATGGTCAACCTCAAAAATGTAAACACAAGTAAGTTACATAGACTGAGTCATTCGTATTCATACGTCTAGAAATGTGTGTGCGACTGTTTCTTTGTGTGTGTGTCGAGCAAAAATTAAGAGGAGGCCATGAATTTGAAATAGAGAAAGACAGAGGTGCACGAGAGAGGTTGGAAAGTGGAAAGGGAAGGTAAGAAATGATGCTATTTGTGGGTTTCCCTGCAGCTGGGAGTTGTTGCACACCAGCTTGCGGGTGCGAGGGGAGCAGGAGTGGTGAGCAGGGTTTGGACAGCTGTGCGTGTGGTGGGAAGAACAGCTGGAAAAGCGTCAGAGAGACAGCTCACTTTATTATTCCAGAGGCAAGGTATATAAGGGCTCATAACGCAATGTGTCAGCGACTAACTGGTTAAAACACAGCAGTACATGTATCTTAACTTTCACATGGGGCAAATTAGGCCCCGTATAATAAAAAACAAAAATGGATCTTCACTTTCAGTCAACTTTTGTGTTACTTTTAAATTAAATAAAAAAAATTACTTTTGTTTTATGTGTATGAGTATTTTGACTGCATGTACGTATGTGTTCTGTATGAGTCTGTGGATCCACAGAAGACAGAAGACGGTGCTGGATTCCCTGGCACTAGAATTATGGACATCTGTAAGCTGCTATGTCAGTACTGGGAACTTAACACAGGTCTTCTACAAGAAAAGACCTTCTAAACGTCATCATATGTAATTAATACTGAAACTTTAAGCCTTACAAACTTTATAAGTTGAAAGCCAACATGATTTCAATTTTTTCTGTAGGAATATATTTTAAAGCCACATCACGATAATATTGATGGTGAACAGACTTCTTATTTAAAAAATATCAGATATTGGCATGTTTGTCTCATCCTTATTTTGGTCATTTGAGTCATTGCCAATTGATATATCCCCTTAGTGACAGCATTCCTATGGGAGTATTACAATTCAGACATTTTATGAAAAAAAGAGATTGAGATTCTAAAGTTTTAATAAGATGGTTCCAATTAATATAAAAGAGATACATGTTCATGAAACCTAGTTACAAAGCATAAAAAGTATATGTGTATATATATATATATACATATATATATCCCAATTAATAATGAACTGTTCATAAAAAGCTGAAATCATATTGCTGAGCTAATGGGAAAACCAAATGAGGAATGTAATATCACAACCATCTAACAGAAGTCCTAATTAGATATCATCACGGAGACTATTACAGGAACTCAAATTGAGCCTTTCATTTATTACCAAAAATACACTGTTTAATTACTAATGAAGCAGATTCAGGGTGAATACTCACCTGTGGCGCAGTGGATGGAAAGTAGGGTGAGCGTCTGGAGCCATTCTGTGCTGTAAAGTGGATTAGCGTGACTCATGACTGCTTCTTGAGAATAGAAAATGGAGAATACTGAGGACAAATTCTTAAAATTAGATTCTTACAGGATTACTAATACTTCCTAAATTTCCTTAGGATGTTTTGGATTTTGAGACTCAGTAAAAGTAACCTATGCTTTTGTCAGTTTTAGAAATGGCTATTTGTTCAAAAACTTTAAAATATAATTATGATTATTGTTAATTATTTCTTTTCTATTTTTATTACATATATATGTAGTATCCATATATATGAATATATATATATATATATATATATATATATATATATATATATATAGTGTGTGTGTGTGTGTATGTGTGTGCCTGAGTGCCATCACACACATGTGGAAGTCAAAGTACAATTGGCAGGAGTTGATGTCTTCTATTATACAGGTTCAGATGAAAGAACTCAATTTTCAGGCTTGGCGACAAGTTTCTTTACCTGCTGAGCTATCTTGCTGGCTATGAAAAGTGGACCCTCACAGTGTCAGGCATTTTAGTAATTGGTCTGTGGCTTGTTGTCACGCTGCCCTTGCGGTTATGGACTCCATCTCCTCTTGAACATTAGCCTTGGGTACCTGGAGTAGAGCACTGCTGGGAAGATCTTAACCTTGTCGTTTGGGGAGGAGTGTAGAACACTTGAAACTTTGGGCTAAGTTGTGGTTGAACGCTGTAGGCATATCTAATGGGACACCGTAGACGGAGGTTGGATGGCAGTAATGGCGAGAGCAGTGCTCGCTGTGGAGGATTGACTCTAGAGATTCCAGAGGGGACTCAGGATGCCTTCTACCCTTGTCCTGAGAGCTTGCCAGAGGGTAAAGTAAAAAGCAATGAACTAATTTCTATGGTGGAGTAAATTTCAAGGTAGCATCATATGATGTCTGTGGCATAGTTAATGACTCTTATGTCTGCAATGAAAAAGAGGAAGTGAGACAGAAACAAAACAAAACAAAACAAAACTCAAAATGTACAGTGAAAGAGAAAGGAATACCAAAAATCTTAATGTTCAAGCACAGACTGTGCTGAAGATGATAATGATATCAGCATCATTGAGGTGGAACTAACCCTAAGGTAGTTCTAAGGGGCCCCAGGTCCTCCTCAAGCTTGCAATTGAACTTGGCAGTGTAGTCCATGTGTTACTAGCTTTAGAGCTATGAAGTATCCAAAAACAAAGGAATCAGACAATCTTCCTCGATGATTTCAGAGAGAGACTGAAGTCATGCCACCTGAGCCAGTGGTGTCTCTGTGCAAAGGCCTCAAGAGACCATTATTTGAGACTATGAAAGGGAAGACTCAGCTTCAGTGGAGCTCTTAAGATGTTGGAGGTGATAGATCTTTGGAACAGCTTTCAGGGAAAGCTGTTTATAGGAATGGAAGCAGCCCAGGAGAAAGGAGTATGTTGGAGACAGCAAAGCTACAGAGACAGAGGCTTGTATGCCCTTTGACACTGGATGGTGAGAAACTTGATTTGGCATTTTCTCTACTGGTTTCTGGTCTTACTATGGTCCAGTAATTTCTCACTATACCTGCATTCCTCCCTTTCAGAATGCTAATGTACATTATGGGCCATTATATGCTAGGACATTTAATATGCATTTTGATTTTATAGGGAGTTTAAATTAAGAGATTGCCTAGAGTCTCAGAAAAGACTTTATACTTTTAAATAATGATGATACAGTCAGAAACTATGAAGACATTTGAAATGAGCTAAAGGCGTTTTGCATCATCAGTTGGCCATGACATATGGGGTCTGGGAGCAGAACAGTGATCTGAGTGAGGCATGTCCCCCGTACTCTGGAGCATCTGAATACGTCTTCCAGAGCTGCTGGCACTGTTGGGAGAGATTTATGAGGCTTGATATTGGTGGAGGAAGTAATCAATGAAGGCCATACCTGAATTTCTTGGAGCTAATGTCCGCATGACTGTCACTAAATTTCATAAGGAAAAGTTTTCTACCTTAAACTCAACAAAATAAACAAACAAAAAACCAGTGTGGATCAAATGTAAGCTTTCCATTCCATAGCATAGAAACTCAATCTGGTGCTTAACCTCAGATACAGTATCCTTCTGGGAAATCATAAAAAAAATAAACTGGGTCAGATTTCAGGATATTTACCCATTTCTATAAAATTAGGATAAGCTAAAAGTTAAGTACGACAAGAACAAAAGACTTCTTTGGGGAAATAATTTTTTAATCCAATAACCCGAATTTTTAAAAACTTTAAAGCTCCTAATACCCCTACTCAGTATGTCCTTTAGAGGAATGGAAGTTTGTGCCTATTGATAAATATAAATATGCTTGAGTCAGGAGCCACCGGACAAAAATATCTGCTTAACTTCGTCTGCGGCTACAGGAGTTCCTCCTACCTTACAGGGAGTTCCGTCTCTGGGAGTAAATTCACCAAATAGGAAACTAATTATTAGGAGGAAACAATACTTCGGCTACAAGGAAGACATGCCCTTTTGTTTCTCTATAGCCACACTCCTGAAAATCGTTTAGATGTTCACATCACTATCAACCAGCGGGCAGAACCACAGCCTGTCTTTACACTTCATGATTCAGGAAAGCTGGTTCTGGGGTATGGGAACATAGGCTAGTTGGCAGAGTGTGTGTCTAGCATACATGGATGTGTTCCCTAGCACCATGTGAACTGGAGCATGGAGGCAGATGCCTCTGACCCTAGCAGCCTGCATGTGGAGGCACAAGTACCAGAAGTTCAGGGTCTGTTAGATAAAAATAAGAAATATAAGGATTAAGGGGAAAAATGGAGAAAGGCAGAAGGGAGAGAGGAGAAAGGGAGGAGGGAGAAATGACAAACAATGGGAAAATGAAAGATGGAAGGGAAAAAGCAAGCAGGGAAGAAGGGAAGAAAGAACACCTAGCCCTGTACACCGACTGGAAAGCCCTTGTGACCGTGCAGGCATTCTTCCCAGGAAACACACCTAGAGTTTTGTCCCTTGTTCCTTGAAGGGTACTTCCTCTCAGATGTTTTAAAGTCATTAAGCGTGTGAATAACAGATTTTAGAATATTCGTCTCTGTCTCCTCATTTTATGCCTACTGCTTTACCAGTCCAGAGGACCACCTGATAAATACTGGCAGATAAAAATGTGGATTGGCTCCATGGGCCTCCACCACCATATACGAGAGACTGGAATAGCTACGCCATGCTGAAAAGCCTAGACTTTTAGGAAAAATCACATATGTAAATACGATACTCAGATATAAAAGTCTCAAGAAATTAAAAAAAAAATAAAGTAGAGATCTCAGGTAATGAAAATAATCAAGAATATGGGTGTGAGATAATAAGAATACATCCCACGGTCATTTGATTTATAGGAAATGAATCTGGAACTGGAAAGGTGGCTCAGTGGTTAGGAGCACTTAGCTGGACTTCAGAGGACCGGACTTCAGTTCCCAGCACCTGTGCCAGGTGGCTGAAACTTGCCTGCTATGGCCGCTTAGGGAATCCAACCTCACCTCTGACCTCCTCGGGCACCTGCACTCACGTGTACATCTCTTGCCTCCTCTACGCCTACACACTAGTAATTCAAAATAGAACAAAGTGTTTTTATAAAGGAGAATGAAGTAGGACTGCATAATTCAGTGGGGAAAATCATGTGTCCGCCACCCAGTGGTGCTGGCGCTCTTGTCCCTCCGTGCTGCCTTTGTCAAGGCTATCGAATACAGTCTGAGAGAGATAATAAACCTAAACAAGAAAGCACAAGCTATCATGCTATAGTAAGATCTGGAAAAGCAGGCCTCTCTCTCCAAGAGGGTTTGTTACAATGCAGATAAAGCATTTTTTACAAGAAAGTGAGAACTACAGAAAACAGTGGTGCAACTTTGGGAACTTGGCACTTTTAAGTGTGTGTTTTCATCATATAATAAATGTCGTCTTCATCACTCCCACGTTTAACAGATTGAAACTCTCAGACACAGCACGAAGGATAAGTTCTCCATGAAATGTACAAAATACAGAGCAAAACAATTCACAGTATCTGCAATATTAGCCATAGGCGTTGGACTGTGAAAAGTGAATAGAGATTGCCGGAGATGGAAGCCCATGACGGAAATCTCAGGAATGATGGTAGCGTTCTGTTTCCCGAATCAGTAATTACACTGGCTTATTGATTTGTTACAGTATTGATTTAGCAGGAATTCATCACCTAGTGTACTCAGTATTTGTGCATGTTCCTAGTTTTATGCTACACATTACAACAAAAGGTAAAAAAAAAAAATTCCAGTAAAGAAAATAAAATATGAAATGACTGTTTTGGAAATTATTGCAACATATGTGACCTGCATGTGTATATTTATAAGTTAAATTATACTCATTATGTATATTTTAAAATATTTTCATATATTCAGCAGTAAATAAAGAAACACAAGCAATCCAAGAGGTACGTTTACAAGGATAGCCTGGTTAGAAACCAAAGAAAGGGAAAATGCTGGGGTCCAGCCTCAGCAACAGGATGAGGGTCAGGGGAGGACCTGAGGAAGGAAGCAATAGATCGGTGACTGAAAAGAAAGAGGTGAAAGCACCTCAATAAAGTAAAAGCTGGTGAGTGATTCAACCAGGGAGTTTGCTAGTGCTCTCTTGCTTGGTCAAGATTACCCCAGTCTTCTATTAGGTAAAGAACTTCCTCAAAATCGTTCAGGTATAGCAAAAGAGATACATTACATGGAAGTTTTTCTCAAACATCATCACATTAAGCAAGCTGTCCATGCTTTACTTTACATTCTCAGAAGCTGAGTCCATAGCTGGAGGTCAGCCTCCTGTTGGTGTCAGGTGGCTACAAAATCGAACAGGCAATTCTAACAATTCATAAAGAATCAGGAACATTCCAAGTTACATAAAAAACTCACATGGTTACATTTTCTTTTCTGGTTTTCCATACTTGGTACACTGTTCATTGTAACATCTTATTATCAGCCTGTTCTCAGAAAACCTCCAACACAATGGTTCACTCGTGATTCACTGGGTGCCATACTTGCAGTTTCAACACGTGTCAGAAGACAGAAGGGCAGAAGGTGCCAGAAAGAAATGTTTATGTTTATGACTTTTAAGCTTTCTATAGCTTTTCTGCTTCTTCCCTATCTCTATCCTAACGCCAATCATGTGTTTCTTCAACAGCATTTATTCCTCTTTTCCTTGATTACCCGGGCTTCGTGGCCCCTGTCTCTATGGGGAATCAGTGCCTTCTGTGTCAGGAATAATTTCGTTATATAGTTCCCTTATTCTCTGTGTATTTATCGGATAGTAGACATGGAAAAATTCTCACATTTACTGAGGACTTCCTGGACTTGAGGGTCAGTAAGATTGTTATTTACTTTTAGTGCCAGAACCACCATGTTCATGTTTTCCACAGTGTTTCCTTGTCCCAGGTAATAAGGGCTGAATTAAAGATTATTTCCAGTTTTTCCAATAAGCAAAACAGACACCATGACCAATAAGACTCTCAGCAGCTGTACAGCAGAAAGGAGTGGAGAAATGACAGTGACCGCCTTGGTTCCAGCAGTCAAACAGCCACTTGCACTGCTATGGTGGTGTAGTCACCAGCAGAAAAACTCATGATTTTTTGCTCCGTTAAACTGAAAACTTATAAAAGTTATAATGACTGTTGTCAATAGAATGTTGAAATTCTCAAATCCACTACAGTAGACACAACATTTCATCATATGTTTCTGGAGGTTGATTAGGTAAGAAATTAAGAAACTCACACATTTTTTTCTAGCAATTACACTTTTTTTCTAGCAATTCCACTTTGAGCAATAAATTCAATAATATTCAACTCTAAAAATAAATTAAAAAATTCAAAATATACAAAGAATAATGTAAAATATTTTTTAAGTTTTTCTTTATTCTTCAGTATCTCTGTATTCTTATGTATGCAATAAAATATGATCATATTTATACCTTATTTACCTCCTTCAACTCACTCCATATCTTTCTCAACAAATTTCGCTCATAATTTCATTTTTTGTTTGTTTTTAAAGTGCATTAAGTCCAGTTAGTGCTGCCCATCTCTGCATGAGGTGGGTCCTTTACAACATGGAATTCTACCAGTGACCACATCCTCAATAAAGAATGATTTTTCCTCGTGGAGAAACTATCCACAGTTAATATGTCCTCAAGAAGTAGGGGCCAGAAGATCACAGACCTGCCAGGACATGCCCAGAGATGAGAAGAGCCAAAACAAAGAGCCTGCAGTCTGGGAACCAATGGGATGCTGGACTGGGCAGAGGGGATAAAAGGGCTTGGCTTCCTGAAATAAACGAGTCTGCTTTTTGTCACTTATCTGACTCCCAGAGCCTCTGCCTCTTGGTTCTGCACCAACTCTACTCCCACCCCCAAGGGTCCCGTGGATGGGCAAGTAACAAAAACCTACTCCATGTGAGTGTGCACCTGCTCCATGTGAGTGTGCGCCTGCTCCATGTGAGTGTGCGCCTGCTCCATGTGAGTATGCACCTGCTCCATGTGAATGTGAGCCTGCTCCATGTGAGTATGCACCTGCTCCATGTGAATGTGAGCCTGCTCTATGTGAGTGTGCACCTGCTCCATGTGAGTGTGAGCCTGCTCCATGTGAGTATGCACCTGCTCCATGTGAATGTGAGCCTGCTCTATGTGAGTGTGCACCTGCTCCATGTGAGTGTGAGCCTGCTCCATGTGAGTGTACACCTGTTCAATGTGAGTGTGCACCTGCTCCATGTGAGTGAGTACCTGAATATTCACTTGCTGTTCCATGTGAACTTGAACCTGTAGCTAATGTGAGTGTGCACTTGCAATATATGAGCACTGGATGCTCCCTGTGAATGTGCCGATGGTATTCACTGTTAATGTGAACCTGCTGTTGATTTCACTTCCTGTCTTCTGTGCATGTGGTGTGCAGCACCTATTTTGTGTGAGTGTGCAAAACTTTTGCTCCACTTTAGAGTACAACTAGTGCTCTATGTCACTGTGAAACTACTCCATGTGAATTTTCCCCTATGTGCAGTTGCTGCTGGCTCATGTGATTCACAGCTGTTGGCCTGTGTGATTTTGAAGCTGCTGGCTCATGTGATTCATGTGATTGTGCAGCTGCTGGATCATGTGATTGTGCAGCTGCTGGATCATGTGATTGATTGTGAAGCTGCCGGATCATGTGGTTTGCAGCTGCTGGCCATGTGACTGTGCAGCTGCTGGCCCATGCGATTGTGCAGCTGGTGTTGCACTGAATCCGTAGATGCTGCTGTGTGCGATTCCCTTGAAGGTCCAGCTGCCTCTCCGCACATTCATACACATTTGGTTCATCCTGACATTGTAAAATCTGTTTCTTCTGTGAGGCTGGTTTAGTCACTTGCTTAAAAATGTAAATGTACTTCGGAGTATCTTACATACCCTCGGCTCCTTCGAATGCCGCTGAAGCTCAGTTTTGATTTTTAATGCATGGGAAATTAGACTATAGTCATTACATAAAAATGTGTTAACTACAAACCAAACACTTAAATATTTAAGTCCTTAGCACCTTTGTTAAGGTAGTAATACGTAAAAATTTGTATATTTAGAAAAAAAATTCTTAGATACAATCTAGTTCAAAAGATAGAAGAAGATGAACAGATGTCCAAATATATTAAAAAACCACTGCTGAGAATGTGAAGTAAATATAGGCTGCAAGTAGGTCCTTGGCCTCAAAATATCAAATAACACGCTCTTACTTCTGGAAAAGTGGACGTTTCTTAACATTGTTCTCACCATTACGATTTGGAGTATCCCAGAATTCAAAGAAAATAGAAAGTTTTCGCTGATAGAAATCTAATTGCTCCTGTCAGTTAAAATGAGACAGTACATAGCAGTGTCTGGTAGAGTCTGTGCTGCCTCCTGGACAGAAGTGCCATGAACTATGCACTCTCTACAAGCCACTTAGTCATTTCATGCAAAACAGACACGTGTGGATTCGTGCAGCTCTCACGGGCAGATTCCATGACGTGGCACTGCACAGACCTTCACACCTTGAGCACTCTGTTACTAAAAGCTAGACTTTGTATTTTCTCTTTAGATCAATTTAGATTGTTTTGTGAGGGTGCATTAGCTACCACCTGAAATATCCTCTTTCTTATGTCTGAGAGGTGAATATGCTTATCCCTCAGGGGCTGTTTTGGTCAGATTATAAAAAGAAACATTTTAAATTGCTCATTTTAGAAGTTGTGGAGCACAAGAATGAGGTGTGTTTGGCAAGCTTGTGGAGTGAGCTCTGATTCTGGTTCTGTGGGCTCCAGGCTAGGGGCAGAGTTTCTGCATCTCTTTCAGCTTCTCACAGGTTACCAATGTGGCCGAGGTCGTGGTTTACGCTGTCTGTGTGCAGCTCAGTGATCAGTGTGTGTAAGGACTTGAGGACAATGCTTTTGCTGTGACTCACTAGTTTAAGATGAAAACATGGTCACTGTAATCACAATGTCACGATTCCCAATGAATATATTATAGATAAATACATTTTAGCTGATACATAGGTACTTTTTCAAATTTATTTCATGGCAGAAGGAGGCTCAAACATGCCACATTACAGAACTTAACTTCTGGGAATCTATTCTTTTCTTCTACTATACTTGGGGGAAAAAATGTCTTTCAGAGCCATTTTTATTATATTTTTTTTGTTGTTTGTTTGTTTCTTTATTTATTTTCTTATTTATTTACTTATAGACAGGTTTTCATACTCTTTGGCCTGAAACTTACTATGTAGCACAGATTGATCTCAAATTCATAGCAATTTCCTCTCTCAAACTCCTGAAAGCTAATATGATGGTATTAAAGGCTCCTTGAGGGAAAACTATTACCTCCTAGTCAAGAGAATAAACTCTTTGATGGGGATAGGCATGCAGCTTCCTAGTTGAGCAGGTTAACTGTCTGGCTCAGGAAGGTAGATTCATCTTAAGCCATGTAAGGACATAGGTGGAAAAATTATCTGTTTAATGATGTAATGCATTTTCCTTTCCAAAATTTCCACCACTCAGTACAGCAGCTTACAAAACTATAGCCAGCTTATAAATTTGCTCATTTTTCTGAATTACCCAGAGAGCATTTTCCTTTTTAAGTTCTGATAAAATTAGTCTCAAATTTCTATTGGAGCCTGTTTTAAAATGTTTTATTAAGGAGATTACCTACCCCAAATTTCTGGTACTATGTGGTGACTCTGTAGGAACTTCCTACAATTTCCAGTAAAACTCAGACTGGTTTTGATTCATTGTCTTTATCTCTTTTCAAAGAGGGCTTGTGGGATGTAGGTGTAGATTCACTAGATGTAAACATTGATTCAGGGCAGAGGACTTTATATTTTTTGCCTAATTAAATCACTTGTCTTAGTCCTCTAGCCCTGGAGTCCTGGAGTATTTCTGCCTCCATACTCTAGACCTGGAAGGCTTACCTCTATACAATCTAATCTAAATCTAATCTAATCTAAATCTAATCTAGACCTCCATGGCTGATGAGCCACCCTGACTAGCTCCTTCTGAACTCAGAGCTGGTTGAACTCAACTGACTCTTCTGGTGTTTTTCTCTTGCAAACTCTTATCCATAATGACTGGTTCAAACTCACCTTCTGAACTGGCTGACTGTTTCTGAGGGAACTCTTCTGACTGACAGACACTGGATGATTTTCTGACTGCCTCAGACTGAGCTGCTCTACACTAGGCTTCAAACTGACTCACTCTTCTAAGACTAAGACAAGACTAAGACTAACTAACTGGGACTAAAACAAGTGATTTAATTAGGCAAAAATTAGTCAGTGTGACACTGAGGCCTCTGAGTTTGCTTCCTGTGTCTGCTTTCACATGGTTTTTGTCTTAGAGATTAAAGGCATGGACACCACTGCCTTCTGGATACCTGGATTAAAGAGGTTTACCAACATTCTTTTTCTCCTAGAGCAACCATGCTGATAGATTAAAGGATTAAATATTCTTCTATACATCACACCTGACCTGGTTTAAATTCTTAATTTCATTATCACTCTTTACATAAATATTACTCTACAGTGGTAACATGAGTTTTCTTTTAGAGTATATAAATTAATAAAGTTAAAGAAAAAATGGATATTTTCAAAAACAGAATTGAGTTTTTGAGTTTAGCATCCAAAATGACTTGTCAGAATTTAATGTTCCTAAGAAGCAAGAGAATGAGCTACAGTTCATTGTAGACTAATCAACTTGTGTAGGATGTGATTTGGTTGTAAGAAGCACAGTCATCTCTGTCACAGATATCAAGAAGAAACAGCTCCCTTGCGTTCATATCAGGGTGAAAGTCAATGACTTGTAAAACACATTAGCCCCCTTTATCCCCACTTTAAAAGAGGCCATGTGTGTACTAGAATTTTTATCTGAAATTTCTACTGTGAGCAGTGAGAAAGATTCCAAGCACTCAGTAAATGTCAAGATAATGTGGTCCAGGTGCGTCTTCTCCTACAGTTCTCAAGACATCTTGCTGTGCCAGTTCGCTTCCTCCATGCCCAATGCCCAGTGTTGCAGTAGCTGCAGACAACAGAGGCTTTTCCAGAATTAGATGTCTGTAGCTTATCTCTCCTTTGCTATTCTTCTTCACTTCTAGTTGTTCTCTCTCTCTTCAGAATCCTCATGCTGATTCCTACACCAGGGGAGAGCATAAGGAGGCTAGTGAGGCACTTGCACTTGGAACTGCTGGGTGAGAGTGTAATGTGGCAGGTCCGTGAATAATTCTGAGACTGAAGTCCCATAGTCACTGGTTATTAAAGATGGTTATTAAAGAAACATATCCTGCTCTTCCTGAGGCTAAGGGGAGGCCTTAGAGTAAATGTCTACAAATACTATCTACTATAAGTTGTTTTTACTCTATACAAAATACTAAAGGAAAGGTTATATATTTTATTGTGCTATCTTGTGAATATAACCAAAACTGGAAGCTGAATAATTTTATAGAGGAAGGAAGATTCACTCACAATTTGGAGACATTGACTTCTGTCTTTGGTGAGGGTCAATGGTAGATGGTGTTGTAAAAGGACACATAGAGGATAAAGAACACAGAGATAAACAGGAGACAAAAGGCACTGCAGGTAAGTTGAGGTGTTCATTACTACATTCTGGCATGATATTCCCTCCAGGAGTATACCAATCCTTTCCTAGCAGAGTACTGCCACAGCCTAGGGGTGTCCAACTGGGCCTAGTCTCTGAAAGCTTCCCTCCCCTCATTGTCGTGTGAGGGGAAAGATTCCAACCTGTAAATTCTGGGGGACTAAACCATATACAAACAAAAATACAATCCATCTACAAATAGATGAGCTTTTAATTAGCATTTGAAGTTAGCGTTGGGAGGTCAGTTCTCTGACAAGGGGTCAGAACAGAGATAGTACCAAATAATGTCTAAGGGAATAAAAGCTGCTAAGAGGTAGCTCTTATAGGTATATTATAAGGCTCTAAATTTGAAAGCATATATTTTATCTTTCTAGCAAATGAAAATAGGAAGTATTGTTTAAATAAACGATATTATGTATGTATCCACACATACATCATAAAATATATCCCTATGGCTTTCCAATCGTCCTCAGTGTTCTTAAACCCACCTCCTACCCTCTCCTTCTGCATTACCCTCCTCCCCAATTGTAATAACAGTCCCCCTCCATTGTTTTACTTTCCCATTCTCAGAACCTGTATCTACTCCCCCACATTCTAAGCTCCTTCTACCTGACTTTCATGTCCTTTTTTTATTATTCTGGGGGCTTCAGTTACTCTAGGAAATACACTTACATGTAAAGATTTGGAAGCAGGTTCTGCAAATAAGAAATAACATAGGGCTTTTATGTTTCTGGGCCTGGGTTTCCTCATTCAGTATATTTTCTAGTACCATACAATTTGCTTGAAAGTTTTGTGATTTCATTGTACTCAAAGTACTATACAAGCTGCCAAGAGAGAAAGCAACTGATAGTCCCACCTATCTGTAAAGCCTACAAACTAAAATCACCAGCACAACAAGTATATTCGAGGGCACGACAGTAACCCTCATTTCTTGGGTTAACCAATAATCATCTAATTGGATAAGCCCCTCTAAATAGAGGGAGTCTATGTCTTGTACTCTAACACCAGCCAACTACTCACGGCAGATGAAGTCACAGACACTAGAGGAAAATCTAGTTCAGGAAATTTTTTTCCTGAACCAGTATAATTTTTTACTGCATCTAAAGAGCTATTCTTACATCCATAGTTAAGTGTAACGCTCAATCGACATCAAAGAAGATGTTTGGGTTTTGCAGGATACAGAGACCATCCCAGAATCCCACAACTGGTCAAAATGCAGAAAAGTGACACTGTGGAACCCAGTCCTCGTTGCTACGTTTACAACCCGATCCTACACCTGAGGCTCAGGGAACTTCATGGAAGGGGGAGTTGAAAACTAAATGAGCTGTAGGACCAGAGTACATGCTGTTTGGTAGTGTTTGCTGTATGACAGGGAGCCGCAACCACAGGACCATAACACTTTCTGAAAAGAAAAATCACAATCATAGCACCAGTGGATATTCTAACATGGATGAGAGATGTCTCACAAACATTTACACTTAAATTAACAGCCACAGGCAATTAACGGATATTAAGACAGAATCATTCTTTCCTAGGTGCCCTAACACATACACACAAGAGCAACACTAAATGGACTCAGTAGGGTCCATTATGTGTGTGTGTGTGTGTGTGTGTGTGTGTGTGTGTGTGTGTGTGTGTACATTTTTATATGTGTGCCTACTCATAATAACTAGAGAATAAGCCATAAATTTGAGAAGGAGTTCTGGGTAAGGAGGAGTTGGAAGAGGAAGAGTAAGGGGTGGAAATGATGTAAATACAGTATTCATGAATGGAATTCTCAGAAAAGTAAAATAAAATGAGTGTAAACTATTAAAAGAGATCAAGGTGCATGAGATATGAAATAGTGAATAATTTGTAATATACTTCATGCGTAATAGTCTTGATATTGTTATTGTTTTGTAGTTTTATAATTTCACTGGAAGTTAGAGATGGTATTTTATTAAATCAAGAAGGAAAAAGACATGGATTAGTTTATGTTGCAAAGTATTTTTTCTCCACAAAATCTATACATATTGAAAAATGAGTCAGATAGAAATACATCTAAAGCCACACAAAACACTAGTTTATAGCATATTAAAATAAATAACTTATAGAATCTGACAGTAGCTATATTCAGGATTCTATCTAGAAATAAGTGTTCAAAAGTTCCTGAAGAAAGTAGCAAAACAATTGGGGATAATGGAATAAGTCCACAGACAGTTTAGAATTCTTATGAGAGTCTTAGATAATACATAATTTTTCCAGTAGAAGTCAATAGCTTTTAATTAATGTACAATATTAAGTGTATTTAATATGACTGGATTAAGAATAAGTCACATAATCCAATCCCAAAGTTCTTAGGATGATGTAGACTTTAGTGTAAGCAATATATGATTGGACAACTGCAGTTGATCCATGTTTTGACCAGTGCTTAGAAGAATGTTGTTATTGAGACCAACACCAAATAACTTATTTGTGTACTCTCAGTACAGTTAATTTTACATGTCTCTTTCTCCTTAAGCACGAATACAAAATGATTAAATAAAATTGTTTAGAATAATGAAGTATCAACCAATAGTGCCAAACACACTCAATTTTTGACTGGTACTCAGACATTTTTCAGAACATACTGCACACTTTTGGATATAAATACTTGTGGATTTTTAAGTGATCTGTGCATTTGAATGGCTTCAACTCAGCTGCAAGGAGGCTTAGCTCTACTTGTGCATGTGCAGATTCATGTTGTGTTGGAATGGCAGTGGTCGATTGTTAGGGATTGAAACTGAGCCTGGTGATTCAGACTTGCAGTCTCAACTGGAGGACAGACAGAAGCAGGATGATTCTATTCCAAGATCAATGTGGGCTCCAGAGTAAATAAAAAGCCAATCTAAATATTTAGTGAAATGCTTCAAAAGAAAATGTAATAAGAAGGCTGGCAGGATTCCATGATAGTAGAACTCTGCCTAACACACGTGAGGCCCTTTGTTCAATTTCAGTATGAAAAACAGCAAACAAAAAGCTTTTATTAGAAAGGTGTATTCTTTTAACTAATAATTCTTATCTACCTATTATTTGTCATCAATATACTATGCACACACACATACACACATTAAATTTACATATATAAAGTAAGCAGAAAGCAATAGGAGAAGCATGTAATAATAATTACTGAGTCAGGGGATTCAAATCTGGAGTGTGAGGCCAGAAAATCCTTGCTTCCTGTGGATAAAGTTCAAAGTTCAATATGCTGGATTCTTAGCCCTTTATTTTATTTATGCTTTCAGGAAATTAGATGAGACCTTACCACATGATGGAGGAGATCTGATATATATTTTTTAAAATAAAATGTCAACATTACCCCAAACCATAGTGGTTGAAATACTTGAAAAATGTCTGGTCAAAAATCCAGAAACTTTATGTCATAGTCAAATTGCCACATTAAATTAATTACCTCATCTACTGGATATGGGATGTTACCATGGTAGTGTACTTTCCTAGCAAGTGTGAGGCCCTGCATTAATCCAAAGCATAAAATGATAAGGAAATGAATAAATAAATAGATAAATGCTGACAGTTTCTAATTTCCTTGGCCCAAACTGAAGCACATAGGTCATACCCAGATTCCTGTTATTCATAGCACAAATAAATTGGAAATCTTCTAATGAGCTGAAAGAGAGAACAGGTGTTAGGTGGCCATGTAGCAGAATCAGATCCAAGAAAGCACAGTCTGATATATCTTACAAGTCAGCTATACAAAAATTTACTAGTCTTTGGGTTTCTCAAGTAATGAATCACAGTGTGTTGACTTTAAAGAATGTGACTAGAATTTAATACTGGTAAGACAGGGATCAAGCGCTAGGCACAAGTAAGCATGAGACACAGATCATCAGTTGCACAGACTGTCTTTCTATGTGAACCCACTCATCCAACACAAGCTGCTGCCAGATAGGGAGCACTTGAGAGGGGAGGAGCCATGGTATAATTGTCATGTCTGATGAATATGTAACTAAGTATTTGCTTTTCTTTGTTCAGACTAATCCAGACTGGGTTAGTCAGTTCCCTTTTGTGTGTATAAGCACACACATACACAAACACACACACATACACACACACACACACACACACATACACACACATACATACACATACAAACATACACACACACATACACATGTGCACACACACACATACATACACACACAAACATACATACACACACATGTGAACATACACACACATACATACAAACATAAACATACATACACACACATGTGCACACACACACATGTATACACATACACATACACCTAAAAACACGCACACATGCATACACACACAGACATACACACATACATATACACACACATACACACACATAAATATATATGTGATATATATGACTTATTTTTAATTATGTATATCTCAGATAAGCATAAACATTCATTTTCTCATATTAATCAAAGTTTAGCTCTTGGTGATAGTTTCCCAGAAGACAGATTATAGTTGTCATTGTTCACATAAAGTTTCCTGAAATTTCTTGCACAGATAATTGTTTTCTGGTATCAACAATTCAATCTTAATTATTGAAAAGTTTAGAATTTTTATACCAATAGAGATGCATTGGTTGAGTCTCTTGCTGAAATATCACGGGATAAAACCAAACACGTACTGTAGAAACCATGGTGAAGAAGAAGGGGAATGGGGGAGTGGGACTCAGACCAAGGATGCCTTTACTGAAATTTCCACAAGGAGTATTCAATGTGCTTTATAACAAGTGGAAAATTTATAATTGCCCTGTCAATGTAGACTGTTTGCTGAATACAAAGTGTAAATATTTAATGTATGATCTATTCTGACAACATTGACTTAACTAACATTTTGCTATGCATACATAAATGTTTATAATAAAAGACAGAGTACTAACACAGCCATTGTTTAACCTCTACTTGTTATCCCACACATCAATATGTGAAAGTCCATATTTTACTTAAGTTGTATAATGAAGCTTATCATAGACTACCTTCTAAGAAATAGAAGATGACCATTAATCTCACAAAGTTTTAGAAGTGAAATACATACTATAGATACATTTAGCTCACGCCAAAATCTGTTTTATAAAAGTAGATATATATTTTAGCATTGATGGCCTGGTTTTGCTATGGATCTAGATATCTTAAATATAATGCACCAAGTTTTTATTAAAGACTTCACCATGAAGCTTCACATGAAAGAGCCTTATAGTACAGAGTGCATAAACTAATACATTTCTTCTGAATAAATTTTGTTTAAAGCACTATGAGGTAAAATGTATATTTTCTCTATTATTTCATCCCACACGAACACATAACATTTTCAGAAATGAGTTTTAAGAATTTTTGCTAAATATTTCAAAAATAGCAGCAAAATGATATGACTGCATAAAACCAGACTGATTTTAATAATTACTACAACCACCGTATTGTGAAATGAATGCTGTCTTCTACTTCTATTGTAAGCTCTCATAATTCAGAATGAACAGTGAGAAGCAAACTGGTTGAACTGCAGGGTTCTCTTGAGGAGACACGGCATTTTCCAAATGTGTACGTCACGTCTCTGGGCGTGAATCTTTCCCTAAGCATGCGTTCCTGGTAGGCTTGCCCCACCTGCTCTCCAGGAGTCACTACTGATATCCTGTGGATAGTGTTCACTGTCAGCGTCTCGCTGCATTGCACCCAGCACCCTTTGCCAGGCCGATCTCCCTGACTTGGACCCCCCACTAGTCTTCTGGTTGTTGTCCATGTCTCTGCTATTTCCCCGCATCTCCCCCACTTGGACCCCCACTAGTCTTCTGGTTGTTGTCCGTGTCGCTATTCCCTGCATTTTCTTTCTTTCTCTTGTCTCAGCTTCTTCTGCCATGTTCTTACTGAGTCTCCCATGTCACAGGCCCTGTTTCCTCAGGCCCTGGCCTGTCCTGAGCTGCAGGCCTGTTTCTCTCTTCCATGATACTTGGGATTCCTCTTCTCCCTCCAGCCTCAAGCTCTTTCTGACCTCAGTGCTATGACATCACTGTTCTTTTTAAGACTTGTGTTTCCAGCTCCTGGCAGGCCTGAATCTTATGCCTTGTTTAGAACTTGTTTTACTAAGTTCTTCATGGGCTTATTAGCTACACGCATCCCCTCCAATTTATTCTCGTTAAATGACCATCACAAACCACAGGTTGCATCAAAGTTTTAATTTCTAGAACTGTGCAGTGATGATGAGTATTTTCAGTGTTTGTCAGTTTGGATAAAGGTTGATGGAACCCAAACTGACCTTAAAGTTGCTTTGTTATAGGCTGGCCTTGAACTGCTGATGCTTATGTCTCTTGGCTTCTTATATTTTATTCTGTATTACCTCCCATTGTCACCCCTAAGTAAAGGCAAAGGCAGGAATGGGATTTTCCTCTTTAGAGCTGTATCTCAAATGCTTAGAGAGGAAGGACAGCTTTGTAACTCCTCAAGAAATGCTTGTGAATCAGCCAAGCAACTGGTCATCTAACTCAGTGATTCTCAACCTATGGGTCATGACCCTTTTTGCAGTTAAACTACTTTTTCAAGGGGTCATCTAAGACAGTTATGAAATAGCAACAAAAATAACTTTATGGTTGGGGGTCACCACAACATGAGGAACTATACTGAAGGACTGCAGATTAGGAAGGTTGAGAACCACTGGTCTAACTAAACACTGATAGGCCAACCTCCTTTATAAATTCAACTCATACTGCCTTCTTATACATGGCTGTACTAGAAGCAATGATATTATTTGTAATTTTATGGAGACATATGCTTTATATTGTAAGTTATTCTTTAATAAGCAATAATGAAATTCATTCAGTATAAAAAACAGTAAAGTCTGAACAGAGTCTGAGAGATTAATATTCAGTTTTCCTGAATTTCAAATAGTTTTAGTATGGAGAATGTCTCTGCTTAAAAGGGATGTGTGATTCACAAACTAACATACAGTTTTTCAGTTTCTCATGTAATAATATTACTGATTAATTTTCTAACAAATGGAAGGAAAGCTCAAAGCCTGCATTCACATTTTCAAGTGCCTCAAGTATATTGGTCTAGATTAAATTTCAACCAGACAATAATAGGAAGTAGTTTTATTGGAATCATCTAATTTTAAGGAATTCCCCGTGTCAAAGTAGACATTGCACGCCTTTGAAATCATTCTTTCAAAGTTCATTGTGCCCTACAAGCTTATGTACTGGATTTTATCCATAGATGGTGTCATAATTTGGGCAAGTTGTGGAACCTTTGGGACATGGTGCCTATTTAGCAGATGTAGGCCAGAGAAGATGAGAAAGGAAAGTCACAGCCTGTCTGTGCTTCCAGTTTGTCTCTCTGTTTTAGGATACACTAAACTGTAAGGAACCTCCACTGCAAGCTCCTATCTGCCTCAGTTCCATAGATTGTTCCCCACCATGATGAACTGAAGCTAGGGGCCCAAATTAACCCTTCTTACCTGATGTTACTTGTTTGGTCATTTTTATCACAGAAACAAGAGAAATAAATAATACAAAGCCTTTGGTAGTTCATGGCCTCAGAGTTGCCTGGGTCCCATTGCAAATGCATAAACACAAATCAGCAAAACAACAAGCGACTGCCAAAAATTTAATACTTTAACAGTAACACTGTCCAAGAAAAGTGACTCAGACGACATACAGGACGAAAATTTCAAAATGACAATAATAAATATGATGAAGGAATCTAAAAAAGATAGAAAGAAATGCCAGAATAAAGGTCATAAATACATAACAAAAGTTGAATGAAATAATGAAAGTAAATCAAGACATGTAAATATAATTTAATAAGGAAAATCTCTGAAGCAAATAAAAAATAAATAAAACTCAGGATGAAAATCTCAGGAATTCCAATAAAATCTTAGAAGAAATACCAATAAATTGAATCCAGTAGAAGAAAGTTCATCAAGCTGGAAAAATTATATCATTAAGTCAATGAAAATGGTAAATCAAAAACAAAATCAGAAAAAACATTGCCAACAGAACATAAATGAATTCTGGACCATGAATAAAGTAACAAGGCACCAAAATATTCACAAAATCATAGAAAAATCTTTCCTTATTTGAAGCAAGGAGATGCCTATCAATGTCCAGGAGTCATTCAGAATATCAAATAAATAGACCAGAAAAGAAACGTATGGTGTACAATAGTCAGAACATAAAATAAAGAATGATTATTGAAAGTTTTAAGAAAAAAACATTCAAGTCACATATAAAAACAGGCCCATCAGAATAAGTACTGATTTTTGAGTGTAGCCCATGAAAGCCAGAAGGCCTTGGACTAGTGTTCTATAAGTACAAAAGACCACAAACTCAAGCACAGACTTTTATGTCCAGCACAATTATAAGTCACAATCAAAGAAGACAGGACACTTTCCATGATTCAAACAGATGTGAGGTATTTATGACCACTAAGGCAGTTCTGCTGATAATACTGGCAGGGATACTTAGGTCAAAAGACAAAGTTAAACACAGACAGGTAGGCAAAATGAATAAACATATATTTCCGCAACATTAGATCAAAAGAGGTCAATACAACATCACAAAAGTAACAAATGAATCAAACTGATATACACTGTTCCATAGCTCTTAATATTAATGGTCTCAGTTTCCTAATAACGGAGTACAGACTAACACATGTTCCTCATGACCAATGAAGATACTACGGTGGGGTAAAATCATGGGAAAGTATCTTCCAAGCAAATAGAACTAAGAAACAAGCAGGATCACTTATTTTAATATCTGACAAATAGACTTCAAACAGAAAACAATTCAGAATAGATGGGAAAAGATACTATATACTCATTAAAAGAATAATCCACCAAGAGGTTATTAAAATTTTAAACATTTACACATCAAACACAGCAGCATCCAATTTTAAAGAAGAAAATTTTTAGTTTTAAAACCACAGTTTGATCCCCAACAGTAAGTGGGTGATTTCAATATTCCACTCTTAACAATAGAATAAAAAATAATCTGAAAAATAAAACACAATGAACTAAACAAAGAAACTTCAGAGCTAAATGACATTATAGGCCAAATGGAATTGACAGCTATCTACAGATCACTCCATCCAAAAACTAAAGAGGACACATTTTTTAAACCACTACACTGTCTAGATGATAATATTGATCTTGTGGTAGATTATTTTCAGCTTTCTGATGAATTCTGCAGACTGATTGCCACAGTGTCCCAACCAGCAATGAATTACTGCTTCCTTTCCCCCATCCTCCCCAGTCTCTGGTGCCATTTGTTTTATTAATCATGGCCATTCTGAGTGGGGTAAGATTAAATTTCAAAGTAGTCTTAATTTGCATTCCCCTGATTGGCTAAGGATGTCGAGCATCCTGTTTCTTAGCCACGGTGTTTCATCCCTTGAGGACATTCTGTTTCGTTTCATGCCAGTGTTGTTTTGAATGAGAATGGCCCCATAGCCTCATGTATTTTAACATTTGGCTCTGAGTTGGTTGACTGCATAGGGAGGATTAGGAGGTGTGGGCTTTTGGAGGACACATGTCACTAGGGAGAGGTTTTGAGGTATGAAAAGCCCATGTCAAGGAAAACCTTCCATCCCTACTTTCTGCCTCCTGCTTGTGGATAGGATGTAAGCTCTCAGCTGCTGCTCCAGTGCGACGTCTGCCTGCTGTCATGCCAGTCACGGACCACCCTCTGAACTATAAGCAACCCCAATGAAATGCTTTCTTTTATAAATTGCTTTGATTATGGATTCTCTTCGTAGATTAAGAAAAATAACTACGACAATGACCATTTTTTAAATGGAGTTTTCTTTGGGTTTTGGTGTTCAACTTTTCATTTCCTTTTATATTATAGATACCAATAATCTTTCAGATGTGTCGCTGGAACTTATCAGGAGGAAACAATGCAATAAATGAAACTCATAAGTACTATTTTCTAATTATATACTTGATAATTTTTCAAGAAATTTCATTTTTCATGGCCTGTACATTATTGCTTCAATTCAGATATTACACAGTCTACTTTATGTAATTGTGGATACAATAGTATTTTTGTTTTTAGTCTTAAGTAAATATATATACTTGATCTGCTATACTGATATATGTAGTTTAATACCTTTCAGTCTATGTATACCATAATTTATTTACTTGACATGTGCAGTTAAATATAGTCTAGTCTAATGTATATCATAGTTTATTTACTCATATATCTTCATGATACATTTTTAGATCATGTCTAATATTTCACTGTATAAAATATTGAAAATACGTTTCTTGCTCTGCTTCTTAAATATATGAGTGAAAAATGTAATATCCAGTTAAATTACAATTCAATAATGTATCGCATTATAATTTTACTTTAATATTTGCAAATACATTCTGTGTATGCTTAAATAAGTAATGTCCAATTGTTGTAAATAAATTCCCATATTTTATGTATTACCATAAATAATGGCATAACCATACATTTGTTTTATCATTTTTCAAAAGCTTAAGATGGCATTTCAGTGTGGTTTTATTAGTGATCAATGATTAATGATCTTTCTAGACTTAATTCTTTCACTCTTGTAAATTATTTATATTTTTGTTTGTGTCTATTGGACTCTCTGTAGTCTTGTCGAAGCAGAAGGCTCCCCAAGTAGGTGAATGGTGGCGGACGCATTAGCCCAAGTTACAGACTCCGGAGACCAGTCTCCTGGAGCAGATCTACTTTATTGAGTAAGAAGTAGGGCTTTTATAGAGGAAGCAGGGCATTGCACAAGGGAGAAGTTCAATCCCTTTGGTCCCCGGCACATCAATCAGCCTCCCTAAAGCTTGCTGTAGTGGGGACGAGGGGGCAAGATCAGGAAAAATCCAACCATCTTTAGGCTTGTATGTTTAAATTCTTAGCCAGTCCATTTTGCCGATGTTGGTGAACAAGGTTTCTGAAAAAGAGGAGGGAAGCAGGCACAACCGGGGCAGGCTTTTCCATCTTGGGGCTCAACATGTGTTCCAGGATCCCCCATTTTAAAGGCCATGGGCCCAGGCACTGCCCTGGCACAGTAGCTGAGACCCGTCTTTCTCTCCTGTATGGATGCTGTGTCTACATGTATTTAGATACACTATATGTGTGCTTTGTGCTTCTGGAGGTCAGAAGAGGGTGTAGAATCTTCTGGAACTGGAGTTTCAGACAGTTGTGAATCCCATTGGGGGTTCTGGGAGCTGAGCACCTGCGGAGTCATCTCTCTAGCCCCTAAGATTGGTCATCTTTAATGGTTATTTAACTATCATGGATTCGTATGTTTATTGTCCTGGTTATTGCAATTGCTTTTACATTTCTTATGCTGTCTTGACTGTTAAACACAACCTAAATTGTAAAGTAGTTTTCGTATCAGAATTTGTTTTATAGTATGTAGTTCTTGGAGTCTATTTAGGAGATAATTCTATTCCTTGAGGTTAAATTATTTCTAAAATATTGCAGCACTTTGGTAATTTCATTGTTCGCATGTCCTCTCTTCAACTGTTTGATTGTTCTGTAATGTGGATTTTAATTTTACTTATTTTTTTATTTTATATGATGTATTTTATGATATCTTCTTACTAATATGTTGTCAGCATAGTGGTAGATATATTAAATTCGTATTCAATATGGATCTGTTCTCCTGTATTCCCTTCTGTTGATTTATTTTTCTGTTTCTGTACTAGTAATGTGCGCATATATTATAGGAGCAAGGTTTTCATTAATTACACTTTCTACTAGGTTTTGACATTAGACAGAGTCACCTTCTCACTAATACAGAGAGGATGTAGCAGTATACTACAATCTTTTACCCTCAATTTAGGGAAGGGGAAAGGAAAGATAGAAATCTTCACCGCTTTTACAAGTGGCCTTGATATAGAATGAGAGAAAGACAGAAATCTTCACAGCCTCTTTTAGGCTGTTCTAAGCTTGAAGAGGACTAGCTGACAGTGAGTCAGACGAGCATCTCAGTTTACGATCTACAAATTCAATTTCTCCATCCTTTGTTCTTTTAGGAATTATCCCAACCAGGGAAGCACCAACCAATGCCGACACCAACTCTCAGAACTTTAGAACTTTTATGCCCTAAGCCAAAAGTTCCCATCAACCCAGGCAGCACCCAATCACCAAAACAAGCTATAGGTGCCAGAATGACTGCACCTAACCAAATTATAGCCACCTGCGTCAAGCATTCCAAACCCAACACATAAACAACTCTACCACAGCTGGGGTGAGAATGCAAACCTAATCTAAACACCAATTTGCGTTTTTACAGAAACCAAAATAATAAAAACTTCTTCCAAGTGTTCCTCTACAAGAGATATTATACTATTTCTCAAAATAGTTCCCTATTCTTTGGTCTTTGCCTCTTATTTTTTTTTTTAAAGAACATTAAAAAATGTGTTTTCAAATTTTATTAGTTAGCCTTCTAAAAATTATATTAAACATAAAATTAATTTGAGTCAATATTTAGTTGTGACTTTCATAAATAAGCAAATGTATATAGATATTTGATGCATATAAATACTTGTGTATGCCCATTTAGTTTTTTCCTTCCACAGGAGAAATAAAAGACTTCAGTTAAGGCAAAGGGAATTTTACAGGTGGTTAGCATAGGTTAGGTTAAGCAGATGCTCAGTGGATAAAACATTTGTTATGTAAGCACAGGGACCGGAGTTTGAATCACCAGAACCCATATAAAGACAGAGAAATGCCTGCGACCCCTGAGTTCCTGTGTGAGATGGGAGCCAGACAGGAGAATCCCAGAAGCTCTTAGGCAGACTGTCCTGTTACATGTATGAGCAGCCAAGAAGAGACCCTGAGTTAGAAAGGTAAAATTCAAAGACTGACACTTGAGGATTGTCCTCTGACCTCCACATGTGACTTGTGTGCTCATACTCCCAGACATGAACACACACACACACACACACACACACACACACACACACACACACACCATATACCTACATACTCAGTGATAATAAGAGATAGAATAATAAGTGTCATCAGTAGTTTACAGCATTTAGGTAAATGATCTGTTCACACATAATCACATATCGGAGAGGTGGAAACAAACTACTTTACCTAAAAACCTAATATGATGAAGGAACTCAAATCCTGGGCAAAGTATTCTGCACTGGGTAATAACTGGCCACTTGAATAAGAAACTTGAGAGTTGTCACAGCTCTTCCCAGGAGTAAATATTAAGCAATGATCGCTAGAGTTCAACAGGAAATTGTTCCCATTGAAAACAGAGGGGGCGTAGGGTCAGTATATATATTTATATACATTAATTTGTTGCAAGAAGAGTAAGTTATGTGCCAGTGAGTAAAGGTAGACTCTAGCTGCTTTAAATTGGAGGTGTAATGTCAAGTCCTAAAGGAACCCAGTGACCCAAAATAACTAATGTGCTGAGAGACACTTGGCTGAGTCCACCCTTGTCCCTGTAAATTAGTAAAGAAGGTGGGAATAATTTGTGTTTCATGGGCGAGTCTACAAAGGCGGTTGTCTGTATTTCTTGAGAGTGTTGAAATTCTCCAGTGTGTTGACGTCACCTAGTGAGGTAAAGTTTAATTATGATTCATCATCAAAGCAGCTTAATTTATGAGTTTGGTGATGTCATAGAGAAGTTGAAGGATGTATGAGAATTGCTATAGCACCAATTGTAGGTGACATTGATTTATTTAGCCACTTAATATCTTAGGTAGAGCATGAGTTGGGCGCATGAAATAGTGTCTTTGAGAAAGATGAAGTTTATGTCTTTAACCTGAATATCTTATTAACTATTGTTTATCTATTTTGTAGAAAAATATCAATTTAAATAAGTTCTTAGAGAAATTCTTAGAGAATGTTGTAGCATAAGCGTTAGCATTATTTATATTACTTCATATGTATGTATGTGTGCCTGTTTGTGTGTATGTTTGTACATACTTGATGATACCCACAAATGCCAGAAGAGAAGGTTGGGCTTCATGGAATTAGAGTTACAGGCAGTTATTAGCCACCTGATGTGGGTGCTGGGAACAGAACCCAAGTCCCCTCTAAGATGCTTGAGTGCTCTTGACTAATGAGCCACCTCTCCAGTCTGCTTAAGCAATATGATTGACAAATAATTTCCTTAATGACTAGCACAATTTGCAACACTAATTTGCTATTTGCAATTAGCTATAACTTTCCTTTTTAAGGTCACGTTTGTGTGCATTGTTAGCCTTTACATGAATTGGATTATTTTTTGAGTTTTGAATTTTGTTTACATATGCCAGATTTAAAATGTTAATAATCATTCTGCAAAGACTTTATACAGTAAAGAGATTTAAAATTTCCAATTTTTAATAGTATTTTAATAGAACAAACTTGTGTGTTATATTTTCATGGTTATGACCTTGTGACAAAAATAAAATTTTATAGTCACACCTGAGATTATGTAAATTTGGC
This sequence comes from Cricetomys ansorgei, assembly GCA_026225945.1. NCBI lineage: Eukaryota > Metazoa > Chordata > Mammalia > Rodentia > Nesomyidae > Cricetomys > Cricetomys ansorgei. Next base: position 2,285,186 of record JAMJFZ010000726.1, on the reverse strand, counting down.
TAGAAATTTTGTTTGTATTTATTATGTCAGTTCACTGATAATTTTAGTTTATTTTTTTATTTAGACTTTCCTTGCTCCTCCTTCTCTCCCTCACTTCCTTCCTTCCTTCCTTCCTCCTTTCCTCCCTCCCTCCCTTCCTTCCTCCTTTCTTCCCTTCTTCCTTCCTTTCATTTTCTGTTTCAGTAATCTTTTTCTGTTGTGAAATTATATATAATTTATAGGCTTTTGTGTCACAGTACTTGTTGCCCACGGTAGTCTATTCTATGGTGTATGCACATCTATAAGCTCTTCAGCTGTACTGCTCTGACTGCTTCTTGCAAAGGGATTTTTCACAGATAATTATTGTTAATAAGAAAAAGAGAAAACTCTCGTTATTCTAATTGTCAGGAGATTATTTTCAAAGGACTGAGTTCTTAATTATTTAAAGAGATTAAACTTGCATGATAGGTTTCTTATGAACAAGTTTATCTTTGACAAGAGATGTGTATGGCCTTAAGAAGCAGAGAACAATACTCGCTTGTCAGGCAAGTAGGACTGAAGATACGGGCATTTTAAAACTGTTCTATTATTTTATTTTTATTAATACATTTTAGTGACGAAATAAGCCATTGCAAACTTGGGAATAAATATCCGACAAAAAGACATAAAGTGGATCATCAAGTGGATATGTAATGAAGCAATTTTGAAAGTGATGTAGAGGAATTGACTGAAGCTACAAGACCCATAAAAAGAAAGAAACAAGTTTGTCCTCCTATTTAGATACATGCCTTTCCTGGTTTTGACACAGGGCTATGAACTTCTAATCTACTCTCTTCCTTGTGAAAGCAGTCAACCAATCAGATGTGTCCTGGTGGAAGCCCTGAGAAAAAGGACATTCTTGGACAGATGCGACGGGAAGTACTCCCGTCTATGACTGTCATTGTCTCCACAAGAAGAGCTTGGCACACCATGACAAACGCCAGTCTCTCCGTGTGGAAAGTTTCTACAATTATTTGTTCCTATGCTTAGGATGCAGTTGTTGCCTTGTGTGATGGTCATTCTCGGTTGCCAACGTGACTGCATCTAGAATTACCTAAAATCTAAAATTGGAAAGCACACCTGTGAGGAATTTCTATTTAATCTGAAGTGAGAAGATCTACATCTAATCTAGATCTTTGAGATAGGAAGATATGCCTTTAGTACAGATCTAATCTGAACCATGCCTTCTTCTGGAAGACTATATAAGGACGTGGAAGAAGGAAGCTTTGACTCATTGTCTGCTTGCTCTCACCTTGCTAGCAAGTCCATTCCTTCACTGGCACTGAAGCCCATTTCTTCAGGATTCCAGCATCTACTGAAAACCAACTAAGACAACCAGCCTTGAGGACTAAGCCATCACTGGATTCTTGGACCTTCTGTTCACACACAGCCATTGTTGAATTAGCTGGACCACAGTCTGCAAGTCATTCTAATAAATCATATATGTGATACACACACACACACACACACACACACACACACACACACACACACACGTATATGTATTCATTCTATAAGTTTTGTTGCTCTAAGGAACACTGACTCATATACTTCAAAAATAATTTTTCATCAGTAAGATCTTACCTTCAAACTTTGGGAGGCCATAAAGGGTGAGAGCAACTGACTGTACTGCTTTGGGAATCTCATGGACTCCTCTGCCTAAGAAATCATATGGATGACTTTCATGCCTGATGCTTTTTTTATTTTCAGTTTGTCTATGGCTCTTTCAGGGAGCATTGCTAGTGCAGGTGGGAAATTTTCATTTAAAATCTTTCCCTCTCTCTCTCTCTCTCTCTCTCTCTCTCATATTTATAAATATTATATGCAATTTTAGGTGAACAGATATGATTCCTGTGTCTCTTTGGACACCTTTACTGTTTGTTCTTGTCTGTATCTTTAAACTCTCCTCAGTCTCTTCTGTGTTCACCTGTCTCTCTCCCTCCTGTTAGCTGCTGGTTTTCCCATTTCCCCTTCAAATTACTTTTACTCTGCAAGTTTGCTCTCTATTTTTCTCCTCATAAAGGTGCACGGTTTTCCTTTTCTGGTTTCTGTGGATACTCCAGGTTAAGTACTCACTGAGAATTTGAAGTTAGGGGTTACAGATGAGAGCAAACATGTGACATTTGTCTAGCTAAATCTGGGATCTTTTTTTAAAAAAGATTCATTTAAACTTATTTAAATTCCTATTTATTTATTTTATTATACAGGTGCTCTATCTGTGGGTACACCTGCATGCCAGAAGAAGACATCGGATCCCATTATAGATGATTGTGAACCACCATGTGGTTGCCAGGAATTGAACTCAGAACCTCTGGAAGATCAGTCAGTGATCCTGACCACCGAGTTATCTTTCCAGCCCTTTAATCTGGGCTCTAGAAGGCACAAAGTTTGCTAGAATTGGCAGCAGCTTTAACATTCAAGAGGATGTCAAATTATAGGTGGTTAATCTGAACAGACACCTTGATGTTACAGAGAATAGAAACCAATCATGTCCTGCATGAACTGCTGTTTCAAGAACTGTGGAAAAGTAAAAGTAAATACATGTTGTTTAAAGCAACTAAATTTGTGCTGAATTTGCTATGGAGACATGAAAAACATAGCCATACTTCGTGCTGATCTGTCATCTGTTTCAGCTTTACTTATATATAAAGACAGACAGCACTGTTGCTATTGTCTAATCCCCTTTGCTTTCTCTCCCTTTTTTTGCTTCGTCTGCACACCTCCATTCACAGCCAAGGAATGGTTCTTGAGCCACCTTTGCTGGGCGAGGGAACTCTTTTCCTGCTCATCCCCTTCCTGCCTATGTCCATATCACATCCACAGGTCTAGCTCAAGGCATAGCCCAAAGCCAGTTCTAGTCATCAGCCATATTTGTTTAATAAGTCTCTTTTTCCATTTCCCATCTTTCCTATTGTCATTTCCACACCCACAGGCCTAGCTCAGATCCACTGCTGTTAAACCTGCTTTGATCTTAAGCCACCTTTGACAAGTGAGGTGCTCCCCCCGCCACACACACTCCTGCCATCTCTGTACTCCAAGCCTGTGCTAGATTATGATTTGGGAGTAACCTTTGTCTGGCCCAATTAAAAAAACTCATCCACTAGCTTTGCTTTGAGGCTAGTCTCTGTACCTAAGCTAAGTGAAAGCACACAACAAACAAACAAACAGACAACAAACAAACTACTGTCAATATAGCTGATGAGCCAGATGCAGAAATTTTCAGTAAAATACTAGAAACTGATTAGAGGCACATACAAGAAAGATCACCCACAATAATCAAATTGTCTTTATCCAGGAAACAAAAAGATCGTTCAAAGTACTTGAGTACATAATACAATAAATCATATTAATGGGCTTAAATAAATGAATTGCATGGCCATCTTAATAGAGGCAGAAAAAGCCTTTGACAAAATCTATCAAATTTTATGAGAAAAGCCGTAGGGAAACAAGACTAGAGACAATGAAATTTACATATTTTACAGATACATGCATTGGGTCTGAACTCTACAACCTTACATTTTGATTTGTTGTGGGTTTTTTTTTTCCTTCAGGGAGCACTGTGGGAGAGGAGGTTGAATGGTGGTAAGAACCAGAGGAACAAGGAGTTTGCCATGAGTCTGTTTCTCTTAGTAATGTCAGAATCTATACCCGCAAATTCTCATCAACATGACTGTCCAAACTTTAGCTGAACAAGAACAATAGCAGAAACACAAAGTAGATGAGGGAAAGCCCAGGATGCCTCAACCCTACACAAAATGTAACTACAGGCAGCTAAGGAATCCTGGGAGTTATTGAAATAGTCTTCTCTAAGGAAGAGTACACCAGTTGGTTATCCGAAGATCAAACGGTCAGCTCTGAAAACATACACACAAGTAACATTATGATGTGCATATGACAAAAATTAATGAATAAAGAGGCCATGAACTTGAAATGTTAAGGAGATGTATATTGGAATGTTTAGAGGAGCAACAAGAAGAAGGAATAATGTAATTATATTATAATCTCAAGAATCAAAAGAAACAATATAAAAGACCACATAAGAGAAATCCACAGGCTGCCCACTAACCCCACACCTTTTCAATGTTACAACATTGAAAGTACTTCCTACAACAGAAAGACAAGAGAAGGAAATTAAGGGAGACAGATAGGAAAAGAAGTTACACTATCCCTATTTTCAGATGACATGATATTATGTAACAGTTCACCGATTTATATATAACATAGACACACACACACGCACGCACACCAACATATATAGAAACAGTCACCAACTTAAGCAAAGAGGCAGGGTATACTATGGTCTTACAAAAAATCAGTAGCCTTTATGTCCACCCATGAAAAGCCCACAGAGAAAGAGTTGCTGAACACACTTAATAGGCAATAAAATGCCTGAGAATAACCCTGCACAAAGAGGACAAAGACCATTATAACGAAAACTTCAAATCTCCGAAGAAAGAGATTGAGAAAAATATTAAGAAACAGAAAGACATCCCATGTTTATGGGTCATTACAATTAAACTGTGAAAGTGACCATCAGACCAAAAGCAGTTTACAAATTCCATGCAACACAATCAAAATATGTACAAAGTTCTTCACAGAAATAGAAAAAAATTCCTAAAATTCATATAGAATGAGACAACAAAATGAAACAAAATTAAAAAAATGGGATAGCCAAGCAATCCTGAGCAAAAAGAACACTGAAGAGATTGAATCCAGATTTCAAGATATATTATTGAGCTATAATAATAAAGACAGCATGGCAGTGGCACTGACGCAAGAGACGTGTAGCCCAATGGAATAAAACAGATGCACCAAACATGAGCACATGTGACTTCAGCTGTCGGGATTTTGAAAAAGAGGCCAAATTCATACAAAAAAGTTACCTTCAAGTGGATCAAAGACCTGACTTTTAATCCTTAAATACTAAAACTGCTAGAAGAAAATAAAGTCAGAACTCCAGAAGATATTGGTGTATAAAAAAAATCTTTCTAACTAGGACTTGATTTGCTAATTAATTAAGGACAACAGTTACCACGTGGGACCTTATTGAACTAAAAACTGCACAGTTAAGGAAACAGTTAATGGTAGACAAAATCCACAGAATGGGTGGGAATCTTTGCCTGTTATACATCAGACAAAAGATTAATATTCAATATATAAAGGGAAATAAAAAAACCTAAAGATTCAAAGGACAAAAATCCCAATTGTGAAATGGCTTAAGGATCAAAGTATGTCTCAACAGAAGCCTTAAACATTGTTAAGAAAATACCTGAAACAGTGTTCATGATCTTAGCAACTAGAGAAATGCAAAGCAAATCAACTTTGAGCTTTCACCTCCAAGGAGTCACAATGGCTAACATCAACAAACAACTGACAACAAAGACACAAAGGTTGCGGGTGGGAATGCCAACTGGTGCAGCTACTCTAAAACAACAGCAACAACAACCAACTAAAAATAAACCTACTATATGACCCAGCTTTATCAATCCTTGGCATGTGCTCAAAGACTTGACAATCCTGCTTCACAAATACTTACCAAACGGTGTTCTTTGCTCCATATTCACAATAGCTAGGGAATGAAAACTGAATGTCCTTCAACAAATGAATGAAAAATGAAAGTGTGGTACTTATACACAGTGGAATGTCTGCAATAAATTTTGAAGTAAATGAATGAACCTACAAATGACAATGTATGAGGTTAAGTCAAGCTCAGAGAGACTAATGCTACATTTTCTCTCTCACCTGAGGAGCCTGCTTCCAATTCTTCAGATTTGAGTACCTAACAGAGAGCAACTGCATAAACCAGGAACGTAATGTAAAAGGACCATTGAGGAACAGCAGCGCTTGAGAGAGGCATATCAGTACACAGGTGATACGAAGGGGAAAACTGGCGGGTGGGACAGGGCTCCCTCTGAGAAGGATTGAGGTCAATACAGAAAGGAGAGAGAAGACACAAATAACACCAGTGTCATTGATAAAGCCCCAATGAGTCATCTTATTATGCAATACATTTAAGTGTGTATACACACACATATCTTAGGAAAGTTATTCTACATTTTTTGACATTCCTCACAAGAACAAGAAACTAACAAAAACACCTTTAGTATATATGAGAAACCTCTTTTTAAGTGCCTTTTCACAATAGTCCTAGTGACTCCCGAGGGTAATTGCTGTTATCTTAGCCGCCTCCCAAAGGCTGAAGTTGAGACCCTCTTGGTGAAGATACCACATACTTTATACATAGAACTTGTATTATTTGAACTGCAGCTAACTTAAAAATCTCCTTCCTGTGGTATAGTATCCACAGTACCAGAAAGTACTGTGCAACCTGTCATGAGAGGGAGGTAATAGTCTTCCTCAGATGTGAAACCTATGAACTATAGCAACAACCAATATGGCAAGGAATCTATAGAGGAGCAGTAAGTATTACTCACATGCTGCTGCTAACTAATAGCTGTCTTATCAGACTTAAGGCCCTCTCAACAGTAGGTAAACAGTGTCTGTTACAAGAAATATAGCCAATTCCCTAGGGCTAGTGAAGTCATACATATTTAGAAGAGAATATACTACCACTAATTTGCTAGACAAGCATAATTCCTAAGTATATGCTACATCTTATCCATATGACCACAGATAAATGCAGCTATCACCATTATCAAAGAAGCTGCTTTTTATAGCCTGTGGAACTATTACTGAAAACTCTAGCTGGACACAATGCAGAGATGAATGAGTCATAGGAAGCTCAATCCCAGTGGACATGTTGGCATCACAGCTCCTGCCTCTATAGCTTAAGGAAAATTGCAGAAGAAAGGGAGCAAAGCTTGTAAGAATGAGAACACCAGGAAGTCTGATGTGAACTTGTCTCTCTAGAAAAGGCTGCATGAAGAAGACCTGAACAAAGACAATATCAATAGACAAGCTAACACAAGGGGAAAGTTTCACAGGGCCTCACCCCTAGACAAGTAATCCCGGCAACTAATGACTGTTGGGAGGAAGACAATTAGCATCTCCCTAGGATGAGGCCCTAATTAATAACCCAATACAAAATGGTCTGACCTGAAACCATATGCAGGCAAACAAAACCAGAATCATCAGGTTATATTTATGCATTTGTATATACACATATATATGCTTCAATATTTGTCAATGAAAAAAGGCTATCAGTTTGAAAGGGAGTTGGTGTGGGAAGGACAGATTGATGTTATATTTAATTTTATGTACTAAAATAATTTTAAAAAAAACTAAAGAAAAGCAAAATAAAAATAAAATAAAACTTAAAATTCCACTTGCAATGTTTGAGTCAGTCTATGAGAAACAGAAAAGAGCAAGTAACACATACTAGTTCACTGCCATGTTGTACTTTTCACAGTAATAGCAGGTCTGCTACCTTTTACTGTTCCTGACAGCTACAGTGCAATTGTTTCTAACTTCAAGTATTCTGGCAGTTATTTTAGCATGCATTATGTTTATTATACATATAAGTCTCACTCTCTCACTTTTTCTTTAGACAAAAAATTAAATAACATACTACTTCATAATGTAAACTACCATACCATTTGTGCTTTTTGTTTTTTGTTTTCTTTCTTCTTTATTTTTTTTCATTTTCTTTTTCTTTCTTTTTTTTTGCAGATTAGGTTTTGGAGTAGAACTACACAAAGATTGTGGGCCAGACAGTAAGTAAGGTACAACTTGCAGGCTCATGTCATTTTTTAAATGTGCAATAAATATATAGTTGCTGGTTTTGTACAGATTGAATTTTTATGCTGATATAAATATTAATATGTTTCACATTAGCCTTTACTATCAAATCATGAACGACAATCACTTGAGCAGGTGACTTGGCCTGCCATTTCCATTGGGACCTCAGTAGAAGTGGAAGCAGAGAGTTTGTTTGTTGGGGCTGGTACCTAACACTGTAATGATGATTGGATGTCCATTCCTTCAGTCATCTGGTCTCTTACAGAACCCTTTACTAAGAGACTAGTCTGCTGTCCTGAGCAGCTTCTTGCTAGTTGTATTTTCGTAATTCTTTCATGACCATTGAGTTTCTTACTTCTTTTCTTTCACTATCCCGTTTCTCTTCATAGCTGTGCAATATCCCAAATATATTTTTAAATGGGGACTCCGGAAACATATGGGAAACATTTTTACACATATATAATTTAAAATTAGCAGAAGGTTCTCTGTGGCTTCCAAGAATGACCAGCAATTCAGACAGTGTAAAAACCCAGTCTTTCTCCTGTTTTCCTCTAAACACACTGCACAGCTCTGACTCACCAGTCCCTCCTACAAGTAAGCAATCAGAGATTAGCCCAAGAGAGGAAATTCATTCCCTTTCTAACATTACTTCAAGCCATGAAGATGAAGCAATAAATGAGAATAAACACTCCCAAATGTCATTGATCAATATGGTGCACTTATTGATACCTTACTTTTTAAAAATTAAGATGAAAAAATTTAGGTATAAATATAGGTATGCAGACATGAATGTCCACATACTTATACAATGTTTTATGCATTAACTGCAAAAATGTAAACGTTTAAATAAAAGGTTTGTTTTACATCACATGCTAGCATTATCTATCATTTTTTAATTTAAACTATTTTGCTAGAGATTATCTTAATTGTAATTATATTATCAAAATGCAATAAAGAGCTCTATGTATCTGAAAGTCCACATTAGCATATTTGATTTGGTATAACTTTACTACGTGAGTATTAATTCAAATAAGCATACAATAAATATGTTGTGAACATGTGTAGTGGAGCGATTTTATATGGTGATTTACACAGAAGACATACCAACATTTTAAAATTGGGTAAAATCCACAGCGCTTGTGTTTAAACATATCACTACAATTAAGGAAACTTCTAAAAAGTCATAAAATATTCAATAGATTCATTCATAAGTGTCTGCAGAGAGCAGTGTATCTTCCTGGAGGTCAGATAAAGAGGGCATGATGGAGGCGTTGTGTAGATCCAAGATGAGTTAAAGGTATTTGCTTATTTAGAATATTAGCATGCCAGGCAACATCAGTTATACAGCCTTTATCATAAGACAAGGTAAAACCCCATCCAAAACATTTTAGCAAGGTGGAGTCCTGGAGTCACTAGGCCATTGGTAGTACATTCACTATGCATATAAAGATTTGAGAGGAGAATGTTGAAAGAGAGGAAGCCATATTGTAAAAGATACATAATAATTTTGGGGTTCCATTATGCATTATGTATTCTTTGTGCATATGTATTTATATGTATTTAGTGTGTACATAGTGTGTGGGTACACATGTGCTAGAGCACATGTGAACATAAGAATACAACCTGTGGGAGTCAGTTCTCTCCTTCCCTCTTTCTACCACGTGGGCCCCAAAAATGGCACATAGGTCATCAGGCTTGGAGACATGTGCCTTTACCTGATTAGCGATCTCAACAGCCTTGCATTATTGACTCTTAAGAGAGAGCCTTAATAGAGAGCCTAGGCTATCAGAAGTTGAGGGCATTAGCATCAATTATGGTGAGTAGTGTTCACAGCTAAAAAATGAGAAGGCTGGTGAAGATGCTCCCTCCGGTTCCAGGTTTATACGTCCACACTAAGGTGATGTGTCACTGTCTCTCATCCTCGTTCAGGTCTGTGCTCCTCCCATTCTCCTAAGGAACAAAGGCATTCTTTGTCACCAAATCAACATGTGGCTCCCAGGTACCCTTGTAATGCATCTATCCCCGGGACTTTGCAGTCATGAGTTTGATGCTCTTTTTCCAAAGTCTTGGCCAAGTTCTAGAAGCTTATCAAGTGTACCTTCTGCTGGCTATGACCCTCTGTACTTGGTACTAAAGGACAAAAGTACTACTGGTCACTTAGTAGAGAGCCAGTCACTGATTACAAATTTAGCATTGTAATTTAAATGAGTGAGTTTGAACGCATGATATGTAAGTAACAGGTGCGGTCTCTGTCTCTCTGGGTCCCGGGTGGTTCCGCCAGACAGCAGCTAAAGGATGTTTCACCCGCAACAGTCTGGAACCATTCGCTAGCCAGACGAATGGGCCTAGACCTACTAGGCAAGAAGGCATGGCCCAAAGTCGGGGTTCATGACCTTTCACGAAGCTGTCCACCCAGTGGACCTGAGAAATGATGGGGAGTGAAGAATGCCTCGGGAGCCATGTTTGCTGAACACAGAAAACTCAGTTTATTAGCGGGCTTTTCCCTGTTTAAATATCTTTCTGGGAAAGGCGGGGTTCCTCCCTCGGGCGGAGAGGCCGGAAAGGGAAGCATCTACCCAATGGATCCAGGTGCAGTGGAGACAAGCATGTTCCTTCTGCTTTCGAGAAGCAGGCAACCCACAATATTCTATTCAGGGCACGAGAAGAGGAGCCCACTGCGTGCTCTTTCCTCTCACCTATATAGGGAATGGAGGCACATCCCAGCGGCTTCTACTGCTTCTTCAGCCCACAAACGGGAGAAGTAGAATGTTCAGACGGATGGCATATGAGAAGGATACGTACTGTACAGTGATAAAACACAAGAGTTCCAATGTAACTCAAAATTAGGGCAATGTCCTTACAGAGATGAGGGTTAAACATGTGAGAGAAAACTGAGCTGTAAAGAAGAAGAGGACAAGCAGAAACTGTGGTAGGCTCTAATGGTTTATTATCCAGGATTTTCAACAATCATGATCATATCTATAATTTATTCAAAATTTCTGTTTAAGCTTCTTTAAATCTTAGCTTATAATTTCCTCCAGGAACTATGTTTAAGCAGACATGGTGAAGCAGAAATAAAGCCTTTCTCCCCAAGGAGACTCTTCCTATGCTTGCTATCGCAACCAAAAAGCTGTTTAATCAGCCTAGAAATGTTCATATCTGTGGTCACTAGTGAGACGGAAATCAGTGAATTTTGCAGTTAATCCATCTCTTACTTTCTTTTATATTAGTCAGCACTAGGAATTATAAAAATCCCTTCTGGTTATGAAAGCCTTCAGAATCTTCAAGTCTGTCCTCGCGAAATCATCTTAGAAGTCACTAGGTCTTGGTATTTTTGAAGCAAAATGTTGATTGGGAAACTGTTCCAAGTATGATTTAGATGATTCTCAAACGTGTTGCTGCTGTGCTCTGGAGATGCAGCCTAACTTCTGTTAAATGTGGAAGGTTCTTGGACATGGTCATGGAGATGGGTGTTTCCTATAAATAATTTACTGCAGGTGTTCTGACCATTTAAATCAAATTTTGTGAAGTCATAAGGAAAGTTCATGAAGGATTTCTGAAATATCCGCTATCTAGAAACCATACTTGCTCTATCTAGAAGTTTCAGGAGTTATGTTTCTATATTGGAAAATATTACATAAAATGTTCAGGGAGGGTTAAAGCATGAATACTGGGGCTGGGAGATGGCTTGGTAGGTAAGACCACTTTCTGTGCAAGCGTGAGACCTGAGATCAAATCCCCAGCACCCATGTAAAAAGGAGTATCCTTTGGGGCTGGACTGCTGGTGTTTTGGGGGGTGAAGAATCACTGGGGCTTGCTGGCCTCCAGCCTTGTTCCAAGCTCAATGGGACTCCTTGTCTCACAGGAACACGTTTTGAAACGATAAAGCAGAGCGTCAGGTGACTTCTTTTGGATCAGTGCACATGCATTGTGTACAGGTGTGCACAGTATCTTGCATGTGAGATTTCAATAAAGCCTAACTCTTTATTTCAGTGTGGTCATTAAGTAGGTACAGATTTGAAGTCGTGTGTTAACTGGTCATTATCGGCCTGCAATCTGTCAACACTTGCTGGTACAACAACTGAAATCATTTCCCAAGGCTTTTAGGCTTATCGTATCTACCCCTGTAGTGCTCTTCACTGGACGGTGACTTACAGGCAGCTGTTAGAAGCAGAAGAGGCAGCTTTATCAAAGCCGTGTGGCTTTGTGAACTTATGTCAATCATTTTGAGAAGTCGTGATGTTACAATGAAGGATAGTTTTCCCTGTGGTTGAAGAATGAGGAGGAATGTAAGTACTCTGTCACCAAATACCTTGTTCACTTTCACATTATTTACATGAGTATTTACTGGCTATCAGAATCCCAAGCCGGAACTGATGTGTGTATACAAGCAAGAGCACCGACAGTAGTGAAGAAAAGAGCAGTAAGATTCATGGTAAATGGGAACTGATGGTGCATTTGTATAATAGTATAAACTGAGAAACAGGAATTGGGTTAAGAAAAAGATATTTTGTTTGAGGATAATTGCATATGCAAACTTCTTGAGATAAAAATGACCCAGTGTTAATTCTATGTACAAACTTTGTGTACAGAAAATTGGGTTTTGAGTTCTTTAAATTGTGTTATATTCTTAAATAACTCAGTGATCCACAAAGTTCTCAACAAAGAAAGAAGCACCTGCATGTACACACACACACACAAATGCATAAATACACATACACACATACACACACATGTACAAACACAAAAGTAAATACAGCTTTTCACTTTTTTGCATGTTCTTTATCAATAAATAATGCCCTTGCTCACATTGCACCTGCTTTTTGGAAGCCAAATTTAGATGCTGATGCTGCACAATAGGCCTTAGTGTGCAGGCTTCTTAGAAGAGATTCTTGATGAAAATTAAGAGAGAGTTGTGAGAGATAGAATCTCAGAATGAAAAGAAAGACCTAAGGTCAGACAAAGACATATAATGATGTACTTGAGCATCATTGAAATATACAATGAAATTCTTAGTTCTCATGAGTTATATACCTATAGATCAGTGCTACTCTCAGCCTTGGTCAGAGAAACTTCTTTTGGTTGTAGTGAGCAGTCAAAGCAGAGACTCATAACTGGTCACGTGCTGAGAATTCGTGATTGCTAGTGGTCACCCCTAAATGGGACATCTACATCAACTTCCACAAAGTTCAGGGAGCATTCTGGAAGAGGGTATGGGAAGAACATAAGAGCTGGAGAATGGGCAGCAGTGTTGTGAAATACTGTCTTCTGGACATTGCATTATCGGTGCACTCACAGTAGCTATGGTTTCGTCGACAAGACCAGCACAAGATTAGGCCAACCAAAAATCCCTGCACAGGTGGGAGGGGCATTGGGGAGACTGCATGCCTAGCTGAGGAGCTATTTGTATTCAAAGGCACCATCACAAGGAGAGCTATTCAGGGGAACATTGCCTAAGCACATGCCAGCAGCACTCACTGGAACTGGTGGGATATAAACAAAAATAAAGACGGGAGGAGAAGACGGTTTGTAGGGAGCAATTCACCCAGGGTGAGTGCAAGGGGAGAGACTGGAGTGCACTTAATCAAGTTATATTGCATATGCATATGAAGTTGCCAAAAGTAAATAAAAATATCTTTAAGAAGTATATTCCCATGTATTCAACTTCTATTCCCTCTACACAGTGGTGGTGTTAAGTACTTTCTTTCCTACCTAACTGCTGTCTGTATATTAGTAATGAAGTTATACAACCTATGTGTAGTTGTAATCTTAAATTATCTATTCTTCATGCCCTAACTCAAGAGAAATGTGTGTTTGTTTCTATGTGTAATGTTAATCATTTGATTTAAACAGCAAATATAGATTAAAAAAACAATGTTATACAGCAAATATACACAATAAATATTGGATACAACAAATACAATACAACTGCCCCTTGTTGGCATGCTTTGTAATTGAACACCTACTGTGTGGCTCCCCAAAGACAACAAAGAGGCATATTTATAGGCTCAAACTTTGCCAGACCTCAGCGGAGGGAGCCACCGTCCTGGCCAGCACAATACTCAATCGATAATGAACAGTCCGGTATGGCACTAACCATGACAGTGGTTCAGTCTGCTGAGTTCTGGCAGAGTTTACATGTCTGAAAACTCCTCCTTGTCTTCCATGCTGAGCCGCCCAGTAGGTGTACAGCTACAAATACTTTCTGGAGATAGTTGTAAGCCATCCAAGATTGGTGCTGGGAACCAAATTTTGGTTCTCTTCAACAAAGCCATACGCATTTTAACCACTGAGCTATCTATCTCTCCAGACTTTGCCCCAGCCTCTTTTAGTACAGATTCTGAGGATAGAACCCAAGCTCTTGGTCATGTAAAGCAAGCACTTTGCCAACTGAGCTCACCCCAGTTTTGTTTATTTATTGTTTGAAACAGTGTCTTGTGTAACTCAGACTGGCTCTAACTTGCTATGTAGCCATGGTGACTTTGAACTTCTGATACGTTGTGTCTGCTTTTCTAGTGCTGGGATTGCAGTGTGCCTCCATGTTAATTACGAAATGCTGGAGAGCAAACCAAGGCCCTCCAGCATGCTAGGGAAGAACTCTACAACTGAGCTACATGCCCAGCCCAGCACGGACGGTTTTAATGCATAGTTCAGAGGCATTATGTGACACCGTGTGACCATCACTGCCTTCCATCTCTAAATGTCTTCATCTTTCCACTCCGAAATGCTATATGTATTGAGCCCTGTCTCTGTATGCCTCACTTGGCAATTCTCATTCTAGTTTTAGTGAATTTGACTACTGCAGGTACCTCATATAAGTTGTCTAGGATGGTTCTTCTGTGTGCTTAATTCCTTTCTCTTTCCCTTCCTGAGCCCCTCTTAGCTTCTACCCTGCCTGGCTGTCTCATCAGTCCCTGCTCCTGTCTATTTGAATCACACAGGCAGGCACTGTGTTCACAGCCTATAAAGAAGCTCAGACTTTTCTAGGTTAACTATGTCTTGCTACTACTGGTCAATTTAGGCAGAAGGCTGTTTGTTCCAGGTATGACCAGTTGAGGACTAAAAATACTCTACAAAGGGCCTGCTCAACACCCTTGTTGTACTTCAATTTATCCACCTTAGCAGAAACATCTGCCTGTGTGAGTTAAAAGAGAAATAGACCCTGTAACCCCTTTAGCACACACAGACAGTTACCAAATGCCCTAGATTATCTTTCTCTACAAAATAGAAAAGGAAACCATAACTAAAATGAAACCTAGCTAGGCCAATATTCCCAGCTTTCTGATTATGCCAGGAATGTATGACATACTGTATGAAAAATTTTAGAGTTTGGGATATGGAAATACCTGAAATGACATAGTGCTTCATGACTATGCAAAGCCAATCAGTGGTGAGCTCTGCTCACGGAAACTGTCAGCTATCATTGTTGCAAAGTCAGCTTCCAAATATTCTACAGTTTCCATAACCTTGAATACAAACAAGGAAAAACACAACAGATACCAAGTCACTTGTAGAACTGAAGAGCTCACAGCAGGTTCTTCTTTATTTGTGTGTTTCCACATGTTTGTGAGTGCAGTAGTCCTGGGGAGAGAGATGAACAGAATAGAGTGAGCAAAACAGGGAGAAGAAGAGAGAAAGGGGTTACAGGGGTTAGGGGTTAGAAAGGGCTAAAGGGGTTACAGGGTCTATTTCTCTTTTAACTCACACAGGCAGATGTTTCTGCTAAGGTGGATAAATTGAAGTACAACAAGGGTGTTGAGCAGGCCCTTTGTAGAGTATTTTTAGTCCTCAACTGGTCATACCTGGAACAAACAGCCTTCTGCCTAAATTGACCAGTAGTAGCAAGACATAGTTAACCTAGAAAAGTCTGAGCTTCTTTATAGGCTGTGAACACAGTGCCTGCCTGTGTGATTCAAATAGACAGGAGCAGGGACTGATGAGACAGCCAGGCAGGGTAGAAAAAAGGGAGGAAGAGGAGGAAGAGAGGCATTGTAAAGGTGTGGAGGGCCAAGTGCCCAGCACATGCTTGCCCATGCCAGGCTGTATGTGGGCTCCATTCCTCCTTTCTGCATCCCCAGTTACAAATACTACTGCTATGTATTTTAAAAATATGACTACAAAATCCAAAATTATTATTACTATTATTACTACTACTACTACTATAATTGTTATTGTTATTATTTGCTATTTGACAGAGTACTAAAACAGGTCACTAGAGTCTATCCTAATTCCAAGTTTATATGCCCTATCACACACAGACACTCATAATCTCCTAGTTATGCTCCTAGTTCCACAGGAACCTAGAAAACTTGAGCAGCCATTGAGTGAAGGGCTTTTCTACTCTGTGATGAAATGGTTTCCTAGTCTAGCAGTTGTGCTATTCCCTTTTAAAGCTGGCTGTGGATAAATAAGGAAAGTGAAATTATTCACACATCAGCGATCTGTATTAGAAGTGGATGCTGGTAAAATTTTAGTGATGAACTAAGTGTATGTTGGAATTTCAAATCCTAGAACGTGAGTTATAGAACTGAGTACTTCTCGAAGATACCTTTATCTATCAATCATATTACAGTCAGATGTATTCAGTAGAAGGAATTTAAGCTAGATCTCTGGCAGCCTCGTGCTCCCTCTATGTTTCCATCTAGTGCACTGAATAATTGAGTATCACTCTTACTGATCTTCAAGTGAACATCATTAACACCATTACCAGGAGAGACATCTATTTTCTCCTGTAGGTGATAATAATATGTTCCACTAGAAATTAAACACAGACTCTGAACAAATCTAAGGCTCCATTTATGAATTCAAAGAATTTTGATGTACTCTAGCTTGATTTATTTCTTTCAGAATAATATTATTAAGCTGTATAATTCAAATACATCAATTATACCAAAAAATAGGATTCTAAATATATTTCAGTAATAATTGTGTTTCTGCTTTCAAATAACTCATTTGTAGTGACTTGGAAGTGTGTTATAATCTTAATATGTGCATATTTCACTTGTATAACTACTAAAATTTATGTAATAGGAATGCTAATTTGGGATGTGAATATCAAAGATAGACCTATAATTGTCTTTCAGATAGGACCTTCATTGGGATGCATTTCCAAATGGCTTTATTTGTTTTAAATGTTGTTTATTAAGGTATGTTTAATCTACAAGGAATTGAACACATTTAAAATCATTTTGCATGACTATGTTTGCGTGGTGTGCATTCGTATGTGTACATGTGCTCACAGGTGCAAGGGTGGGCACGTGTGGAGGCCGGAGGTTGATTTTACATGTCCTTTTCCCGCTGTGCTCACCTTGTATATTGCACGTGATCTCCTGATGAACCTGGTGTTTCCCATTTCAGTTAGTTTGGCAGGCCAGCTTGAGAATTCCCTGTCCCTGTTTCCTGCATGTTGCGATTGCAAGTTTATTACCACACTTCCTGGGTTTTCATGTGGATTCTGAGGCTTTGAATCATGATACTTACACTTGAACAACAAACATTTGTACACTGCTCCACCTCCCTGGTCTTCTGTATGTATTTAATGTATACACTCTGATGACTTTGGATAAGGGTTTGCACAAAAAAAAAAAAAAAAATCAATTAGCTTAATCTGTACCGTGAAAGTATCCATTACCTCTCAGAATTTTTCTTTGCTCTCTTATAAAATGTTACTTGACATTAATATTTTATGATATAAATATTAAGAATAAAATTAACAT
Organism: Cricetomys ansorgei; assembly: GCA_026225945.1. NCBI lineage: Eukaryota > Metazoa > Chordata > Mammalia > Rodentia > Nesomyidae > Cricetomys > Cricetomys ansorgei. The sequence goes on along the minus strand of JAMJFZ010000726.1, from coordinate 2,267,754 downwards.
AATATCTACATCCTAGCAGCCATTTAAATATACAGCACAGTTCCCTCAACTGTAAGTTCCAGTCTACACAGAGGATCCCTAGGATCTACTTGTCTTGTATTCCTGACATGCTTCACTCTTTGACCAAAGACTTTCCACTTGCCACACCCTAAGCTCTCACCAGTCAGCATTCTACTTTGTAGCTCTACGACCTGACTATTTTGTATCTTTGTGCTGTTATACAGCATGAGTACATCTGGCTTATTTCAGTTAGCACAATGTGCTCCAGATAGATACACATCGCTTCAGCTAGCAAGATGTCCTCCAAGGCTGGAGATATCCTACTGCATGTGTGTAGTGTCTCTCCTTTCCTATTTATTCACTGATAGGTACCTGATCTGGATCCATATCTTGGGATCTGTGAACAATGTTTCAGTGTGCCCTGAAGTGTGGGTATCTTTAAATCCCAATTCCAGATCCTTTTCCAGGAATGGGAATTCTAGGTTCTATGGTACTTCTGCTTTTAGTGTTTTAATGTGTACCAAATACTGTTTCCACAATGACAGAATTAGTTTAAGTTTTTATTAAGTGAACCTAAGGCTTTCCTTCTTCCCATCACACAACTTTGTAAGCGCTCATTCTATCATTTACTTTGTTGATATTAATGCTGTTGATAATGTTGATATTAATGTTGATATTAATTATCAGGAGTCAGAAAAATACCTATTTAAAGTTATATTAACCTGCCTACACCCAAGCCAGATATCTGCCTGCATTGTGTTTTCCTCAGCGTCATTTGTCTGTGCCTTGTGTATCGTATACATTCTTTATTTATTATATATTTGTTTATATATTAATTTATGACTAAATAAGACTATATAATCCACGCAGTTTCAAAGAAAAGCTATCCTAGTTGAGTAAGTTTCTATCATAATAAAGAATAAAAGACAAGAAGGAAGACTGGCAGAATGGTAGCTACAAATACATGTATATATGAATTTCTGGGAATATTGAATTATTGAAGAATATCCCAAGTGTCTATCTAGTGCAATGGTTCCACTTGAACCTTAAAACTTTGAACAGAAAGTATAACCATTTTGGATTTATTTTTGATTTTTATAAAGAAATGAAAATAACCAAGCTACTTTTGTATATATGTATATATATATATATATATGTGTGTGTGTGTGTGTGTGTGTGTGTGTGTATACATATATATATATTTATATACACACATATACATACATACATATATATGTATATATACAAACTGTATACATATATACACACATGTAGATACAGAAAATATATGCATTTCATACATATATACAGTGTGCCTTAACTATATCTACCCCTTGCTCTTTCCTTCCAACATTTCCACAACCCCTCCAATCACATCTCCCTCCGCAACTTCATTCACGCCTTTTTGAATTAATTATTATATTTTTAAAATCCACTATGTACAATTATTTCTGCCCATGTGGCCACGATTGTGTAATTATTGTTTGGGTGTTATTTCATCTTCTACCTCATCATTTCATAAATCATAAGTATTAATTATATTTAGTTAAATCAAAAGCAGCAGTTTTTCATTCATGTGTGTTTACTCTCTATTACATAGTATGTCATACACAGTATAGACGCGTTCATCAACTGTTTGCTCTGTAGTTCTCCAACAAGGTCCCTGTTGAATTTATAATCCTAAACTCTCTTAAATGAGGATGCTGTCTTCACACCACTGTTCTCTTTTCAGGAATTCAGGTTTGAACTAAAAAGCATTTGCCACTTACTTGATGGACTTCATTTTCTTTCTGACACTTTACAAATATTGTTCTCATGCTATCAAAAATACTCTATAATTACTCTATAATTATCTCAACATTATTAATAACATTGGGACTGCGAAGGAGAGAGCACAGATATTGGGTCATTTGTTTCAATGTTGAATGGCAACCATAAAAAAATTAGTCAAAGGTTTCCTCTTCAGTGACAGACAGAGAAACACAGACCTTGACATTAGGAATCTGGAAGATACTTTTGTCGACAGTGGTGACTTTGAAGCACTCATGGCGTCAGACATTGATGTAAATACAAGGAGGAGTTCAGTCAAGCCTGGAGACAAAGATGTCATGTACCTGAAAACTGAAGACACGAACTTGACTGGAATGTTTCCAAGAGATGACCAAATAGAAGTTAGCATTCAGTTGTATAAGGCTTTGCTTCTCTTCAAATTTAGACAGCACTTCTATCTCTTACCTCTCAGTCTGATCTGTTCAGAGAAGACGCCAATAATATATAAAGATACAACTATTACTGAGTTTAATAGGAAAAAAACACATAAAACATAATGATTTTCTCTAGAGGAATATTTTAGTTTGTTTTTATGTATTTTTTCCAGGTAGAGCACTTGACAATTTTCAACTTATATCAGAATATTGCTTGCAATATTGGTGAGTATGATTATCAAATGATAGTTTCAGACCTGTTGAAATAGTTCTTTAGTCATTTATAGATTAAGCATGTAAGTTAAACTGTTGATTTTAAATATCCCTGATGTGTCACTTTATCATGGTGCATACACATAAAAATGTGGTTGAATTAATATAGATTTATTATATGAGGCTTTATTCATGTTTCAAAATATTTATTGGACTATGATATGCAATTGATTTTGGAAAGTTTAGTACTATGCTCTTAAAATTATTTGATCACTCATTGCTGATATTTTGTATCACCTTATTAAAAGATAAAAATCAATATTACCCCTCCAGAAATTTGATTGAACATAGTTCTAAAATCAAAATGTTGTTTTATAATGTGTATTTTTGAATTCATTAAAATATTTTTATAAACTTACATTTAACTAAATTCATTTCCCCTAATTAGTTCTATAATGTACCTCCTAGTAATCTGTCTCTTTAGTTTTGTTGCAGATTAGTCTTTATCTTTTTCTTTATTGTTTGATATTTCCTGTACCTAACTTATCAATTATGTGCTTATGTTCTTGATACTTACTTGGGATTTTTATAATATTGCCTGATACGTGACAAGTGCTCACTGAATGCAGTTCTTTCATTCTGTATCCAAAGTTTGAACAACCAGAATAAAATTTGGCAGGGATAGAACAAACTCAACACAGATCTATTTGCTGGAATGCATTTGCCATGCACACCTCAGTGTTCTAATTTCTACAGGTTTGGTGCTACCTATGGACTCCAGCTTCATTCTCTGTAGGCTTTTTTGTAAGCAACATTGAATATGCATATTATTACATGTAATAAAGACAACAATTTGAACTTAAGCAACTTGACTCAGTATTCAAGTGATCTGAGAAGAATCTACTCTTCCTATTTCATTACATATTGGAATCCTCATCTGTTTTTCCACTAAAATAATCCAAATGGTTAGAAGTTCTCCTGGCCCAGGGATTTTAAAGAAATGTTTGTGGAGTAAACACATCTATGCACGATGCATTTATAGGAACTATTTCCCAGTTTATAACAGCTTTTGACAGTAAACTGAGTATTTCGTATTTAGCTCTTCTTCCTGAACTGGGCAGTATCGCTGATGCCTTGGAAGCACGTAAGTTTCAACCTGCTTTACTTTAATAAACACACAGCTCTCTGGTGTGCTAGACTGCGCTCCCACAATTTATTCTTCAAAGGTTACCACTTCTTGATCATTCTACTACTTATAAAGGCTATGTGCTTTTTTATTTGTTTTATTTTTTCTAATATATTCAATATCATATAAAGATCTTAATATACGTCATTATTTCTGTTTTGATTACTCCAGACATCAGCGTCTCTGGACACAAGAATGTAAGCATTTTACATGGTGATATGCACTGTGATGTTTATTTTCCTAACAGCCAGGTGTCAGGCAATATTTTTTCCCTTTTATGCTATGATGTTTAAAAGCATACTGGGCCGTACTGCCTACCTCCGGAGTTCAGTTTTCTTGGATGGTACATTTGATTAGGATTTTATACCTGCCTCAGTTTTCTTATTTGCAAAGCAAAGATGGCAATGGTGCTGGCCAGAGTGCTGTGGAAGGTGTTATAAGGATCCGTGCAGCACTGCAGAGAGCTGAGAGCATGGCTGGTGTTGTGTGGCAAGGCCAAGTTTATTTAGTAAAGGTGAATATGAATCCCTACGGTAATAAATCACTTTCTGTTTCCCATCTTACTATGTACTTCTTAATAACCAGGCCCTTGCAGGTTTGCTGTATTGATGTAATATCCATAATTCCTCTTGCTCTGTATTGTACCTTCTTGTCAGCGGCTGTTTAGCTAAGTATTCAAATGACCTGGATCTTTATCTGTCTTGTTCACGAAAATAATCCAAGTGCTTGGAAGATTGCAGTGCATGAGGTTTTTAAACAAGTATTTATTAAGTATACAGTAATACATTATTAAGCATCTTTATCTATTTCCAAAGATATTATCTTACTCAATAAAAAGCAAGAAAGTAAATGACAAATTCTAAAATGAACTCGCCTGTCCTGGTTTGATTTCCAACATCCCAGAGCTTGCATACAAATCTGCTCTTTCCAGCACAAACTCTGGCTCTCAACCAGTCCACTCTTGGCATCAGTGTCTTCCAACCCCTAGGGGCACCTCCGTCTCAGCTGCTGCTTTCATTTATCTCTCCCTTTCTGTTTATTTTAATTATCCTGGCTGCTTCTGCATTTTCCAGAAGAAGAATATGGGAGACAATGCAAAGAACATTATGCAACACATCAGGTCAAACAGGACTTGGTGCACAAAGATCATTCAACAAAGAAAACCACTGTGAAAAGCTGGGTTGATGATCTAAATCAAAGAGGTTAAAACTCTAAATATTTTCAACTGCCATATGCTTTCAAAGAAATTTTTATCTTTCAAAATTAGGAATCAATGGATATCCTCCATAAACAAATGATGTAGAAAAATCTACAGAATTCAAGGAGATATACTTCTTAGAAGCTAGTCTTTGTTTTAACCAAGACAATGCATGCAAGTGAGGAACTTGTGGAACACCATGGAATGTGCTTTAATCAAATGAATGTTTACATAAAAGGTAGTGACCTTCTAACCCACTTCTCCTTGTTCTGTTTTCATCCAGAGGTTTTTGTTATTCCATTTTAAAATTCTTTCGGTTGTTATTACAAAAATATTTTGTAATAGATGTACTCAGCAATTATTCTTATTGTGACAATTCTTAGCGGATCGATTGCTGATCAGTTGTGAAAGATGAACATTTATCTCGTTCATATTGTCTCTTTTGAATTTTCTATTTTCCTCTGTCTATTTTTGGTCATCATATATTGATTTACTCTTTTGTTTTTCTTTTTGTGAAACTAAATTTTTCCTCAGATACTATATCCTGATTATGTTTCAATCCCTCTAACCCTCCCAGGCTCCTCCTTCCCCCACCTTCCTATCCTATCTATATCTACTCCCTCTCTGTCTCTCATTAGAAAACAAACAGGATTCTAATTGGAATTGGACAAAACAAATGAGGAAAAAGAGCCTGAGAGGGAACACGAAACAAGAGAGCCACTCATTTTTCACTCACTTGCACACTCATGAATCCCATAAAAGCATGAACTGAAATCCATAATATATTAGCAAAGGACCTTGTGCAGACGTGTGCAAGCCCTGTGCATGCTGCTTCAGCCATTGTGTGTTCTTATGAACTTGCTCATGTTGATTTAGAGGGCTTTACTTTAGGTGCATGAAGGTGCGTGTTTTCTTGGCGTCCTTCATGACCTCAGGCTCTTACCCCCTCTCTGCCTCCCTTTCCACAGGGTTTCTTAAGGCGGGTGGGAAGGATTTCATAGAGGCGTCTTATTTAGAGCTATGTGATCCGAGGTCTCTTACTCCGTACACGGTCTGGCCGAGCGTCTCTGTATTTCCTCCATCTGCTGCAGGATGAAACATCTCTGACGCTGGGCTGAGCAAGGCACTGACCTATGAGTGTAGCACATATCATTAGGAGTCATTTTATTGTTACTTTCAATTTAAGCTTTTATTTAATCCTGTCTTTACTCATGGGATCACATTAATAATCTTTTGAATCTTCATTGCACAGAATAAAGTTGATTTCCTTCTATTTCCTCATCTCTTCTCTGATTTTTCTTTTCCTCTCTCCCCTTCCCACCTCCCTTCTCTTCTCCTTCCCTCCTCTCCTCTCCTTTCCCTTCCTTTTCAACTGTTCACCTTGAGCCATCTATAGTGGCTTTGTGCACATGTTCAAAGTGGAAGATTTTTAGAATCCCAAATGGTTCAGTCCTCCCTTCGTCTCTACACTCGTGTGGAATGTTTTAAGGTGGTGTACAATGGATGGAAAACACATTTTTAGTTTAATTGCCTTATGGTGCCAGCTTTCAGGCATATTTCTCTTCCTTTAACACTGACACAGACCTGAGGTACGTTCTGTCCTTCTATGAAGAGAAGCAAATATTATTGCTGTTGCTTTTTCAGAATAGGGTATACACAGTGCCAACTCTACTATGACTTATCGACTCCAAGTTTTTATATAATAATCCTTCCATTAAAATACCAATTTATCTCTCTTCTTTGGGGTATATATTTGTTATCCTCTGCTTCCTTACACTTTTAAGTCGTTACTGTAAATTTGGGAACTGTAGTTCTGGAACATCGTGAGTGGAGATGCTCCTTCTCCCTCTGTGAATCCTCTTCTCCTTTCCTTTACTCCTTCACATACATTCTGTCATGATACTAAAGTCCTCCAGTCCCCGTGTTTGTGTTGCTTCATTGGCCTCATAACAACCTTAACTTTCTGAGGAAGCCAAACATTAGGTGGAGGTCAGAGGTGGTATGTATGAATGGGGGAGATGGGGAGGTCAGGACCATGAGGAAGAGGGAGAGGAAGGATTCTAGGGCCTAGAAGGATCAAGGACACGAAGAGAATCCGCAGAATCAACTAAGCGTGGCTTATAGGGGCTCACAGAGACTGAAGTGACAATCACACAGACTATATGGGTCTGCACTAGGTCCTCTGTGTGTATGGTACAGTTATCTATCTCAGTGTTCTTAGAGTTCTCCTAACAATGGGACTGTGTGTGTGTGTGGGGGGGGTGTCTCTGATTCTTTTGGGACCCTTTTTCTTCCTACTGGGTTGCCTCAGGCATCGGCTGAGCTTCTTCATGTTCAATGAATTGTGTAGGTGTTATCTCCAGCAATAGCTTACCTTGCCATCAGTTTACAGCCTTGGAAATAGCCTATGTTGTTTGGGGGATTTACATGGGACCTTCTTGGCTAACAACTTAATTGAATGTTACTCATTCCCAGAACTAGAAGCTTCATTTGATGATAAGGGATGTCCAGTTGGGGTTCTGTCTCCATCATTATTCAGTGATTCCATTTAGATAACTTTCATATATGCATATATTTTAACAAGCTTTTACTGCATTAGGTTTCCAAGCAACCCCTGAAATGGCCTTTAGATTTAGCGGTTGCTTCTCATATTCTCTCCCACAGCCACCCCTTCCCTCCATGTAACCATCCACAGCCTCTTGCTCTCACAATCCTCCCCGCTCTTCCTAGATGAATCCTGAGCCTAGCAAAGGGGGCACGCTATATGAATTTCCTATTTAGTCCTGGAACTCAGCAGTCTCTTACTTGTGCATGTTGAGTGGCTCCCTTGATGAGGATTGAGTGACACAATACTCTATGTGTATAATATTCCTGTAGAAGTTGGTTTAGCAATGTCAGTTTAACAGAATAATATTAATAGGTCCTTCCATAGGACCTATGTCTTATCTACAAATTTCACAATTTCATTTTTCTCCACAGCTGTATGATATTTCATTGTACTGCATTTTATTGTCCGTTCATCAGTTGGAAGACATCTAGGCTGCTTCCATTTCCTGACTATTGTGAACAAAGCAACAACAACACGTATGACATGTATCTCTAGTAGGGTATAGTTTCAGGAATATATGCCCAAGAGAGGTGATTGGAGGGGTCAGTGTTAGGGAAAATAGGAGCTCAATGAGAAGAAAGGAAATGGCGGATGATGTTTATTAAAACATTATATGAATATATGAAATTCTCAAACATATATTTGACACATTTAAATTAGGTTATTTATGCAGCAAACACTAAATAATTGCTAACTCTTTTACCTTTGATTTATTCCACTTGATTGGTCCTGTAGCTAGCATAGGTGGAACTGAGTAAATCATAGATGACATCCCACCAGTGTGAGGATTACATATCTGTCATGGAGACTATCCTGACTCTTCCTATTTAGTTTATTATTATTTGCATTCATTCTCTGAGTTTGCTGTTGGAAATTAAGTGGATTTACACCCAGGTACTCTACTATCATAAATTATGAAATAGTTAAATTATGCATGAATAGAGACAAATTAAACCTGCTTTCACAATTAAATGTGCTAGTGGATTCTGTCACCACAGCTGATTTCTGACTAGCAGAATTCAGCTGCTGAAGATGCCCTCAGAAGTTAAAGTGCTTATGTTAATGCAACAAACTGTCTGATACTCCACTTCATTAAGCATCCATTAAAACATTCCATCTCTCCTGTGAAGCTTTTCCTTAGGGATGATTTATGTTTCAGTTTCTGATAGAGCTCATGAGCTCTTCGTCCGTTGTGTATGTATCTTAGCTGGCTAGCTCCCAAGTCAGGTTTTTGATTAACAGGGCAACTCTAGCAAATAAATGAAGGATCTTCTACTTATCAACCAGTACTTTAAATGAAGTATGAAAGGGGAAATTAAGTTATTCTAAATCATTTTCTTCTAAAAGGTATAAATAATTGAAAACTTTAGTATTATCCTTGCTCATCCTCTGTATGTAAAAGTACATACTTAAATTTTTGGTAATCTCATCAATTTTACTCATGACTATATCACAAACTTATGTATGATAATTTTATTTATGGATACTGTGTTTAATAATATGAGCACTTCTATCTCCTACAGCAATCATTTCTATGTGTTAATATATTTCTTTCACTCTCAGCTGCTTGAAACATATCAGAAATCATTGTAGACAATGGTTGTTATCACATTATGCAATGAGAAGCCAGAAGTTGTTTCTCTCATGAAATTTTACTTCTTTCTAATTTCTTTAGACAAGTAGTACTTTCCCCAAGAACACACATTCACTGACTACCGCTGCCCTTCTTGCCAAATAGGTTAAGATTTATGCATCTTCAGCAAAATCTTATTTTCTCCTGCCTTACCACATCACAGTATATACTAAACCGATCATTCCTTTTTGGAGACTTTGTCTTCCAAACACACATGAACCCTCTGAGGAAAAACGGCTTTCATATCTTGCATAGTATGTGCACCATAGCTGGCCTTTTCAGATACTTATTTACTGACTGTGTAACTGAGAGCTTAATAGAAAATACACACAAAATCAGGGATAAATGACTGGTATGACTTTCTACCATTTAATAGTCAGAGAATGTACTATCATTCATAGTGAGGATAATGACTTCTAATCCTTCCCGTGTTTAATAATTAGTTCAGAATCCCAGGGCATGACGTAGTGTAGTTATACCTGAATACCTCTTATATGGGAATGAAATTAAAGCAGGTGTACGTCAAAAATATGGTAAAAAATTTAGTGCTGGGTTCAAATTTGCTTCAGATCCTTAAGCTTACTAAGTATATATAGGTTCGATTTGTCTTTTCATACTTCTCCCCGTGGTTCTAGACTAGCCATTTTCTAAGAAATACACATGATGATTTCTAAGGTGAAATAGAAGCTGACACAAATATAACGAAAGATAGAAACCAAAATATTTCTGTGAGATGGACTAGCTTTTCATAGCCATCACATATATACTTTACTTAACAGCAAATGAAAATCTTTTCCTTTTGAACTAATATTCCTCAGTCTATAGCCCTAAAAGAGATTAAAATAGGTGGATATAAAGATTGACAAACTGAACTTACTACAATTGCTCAATGAGAACAAATTACCTCACATTGTTCCATTTATGTTGTGCTAAACATGGTATCACATTGTCAATCACCAGGTTTCTTTATTTAATGGTAAATTACTATCTTTGTAATGATATACAGTAGTGGATGGTTACTGTTCACTATGTATGGCTGGTTAGCTGCACAGCACTGCAGAACATTGAGAAAGAATGTCTCTTTCTCACACAGTCTATAGGTGGACACAGCAAGCTGTGTTTCTATGCTCTATTTATCTGTCATATACCTGTCTTTTACCTAATTTACATTTAGTTACTTTGCACCCTTTCTCATGTTTGTTATTTTCCCTTAAACATCCTGCTAAGATAATTCGAGGGTTGTAATATAATCAAACTTACTCTTAAGTTCAAGTTACATGAACTGTGTAGAGCAGAGCAGTTTACAAGCTTTCTTCAGATGTGTATCTCCTATCTTTTCTACATCTCACTGGGAGTAACAATGGTCTCAAAGTCATGGGGAGAACATGGGAATAGTGCATTCATTGTAAGTTATATTATCTTTACATGATTGCTTTTTATTCTAATCTTTGTGACTATCATAACCTGCTATATTTATGCTAAGGGTTTACTCAGACAGATAATGGTCTTTGTTAAAACAGTCAAAGATATCTGCAGTAGTGGCAGTAGGCATCTGATCTCTGTAGTTGTTTGCTTGGCTTTTTTAGCAGCAGTTACTTACATAAGGGTTTGTATTAGAAAGATTTCTTCAGGATATTCTCAGAATTGAAGCTAAAAAGATACTGTGAGAGAAATATAAGGAAATTGGGACACCTATGAGAGTGATATCCTGGTTTTTTATTTTTATCTTTTAATTTGACACAAATTAGAATCATTTGGAAAGGAAACCTCAACTGAGAAAATGTCTCTATAGGATTGGCCTATTGACAAGTCTTTCAGGCATTTCATTTTAATGATTAGTGAGTGATGTGGGAGGCTCAGCCCACTGTAGATGGTGGTCCTCATGGGTAGGCATTCCAGGAAGTATCAAAGAACAAGCTGACCAGCCATGAAGAGCAATCCAGTAAGCAGCATCTGTTCATGTTCTCTGCTTCAGTTCCTGCCTTGAGTTCCTGCGGTGACAATTGTTCTTGATGGATGACAACTGTAAGCTGAATAAAACTGTTCTTCGCCAAGTCCTCTTGGTCATAGTGTCTTATCACAGCAATGGAAATATAATTAAAGCAATGCTAGAAAAAGCCTTGTTAGGGGCAGTTCCAGCCTGATTCTGCTTCTAGGGGGACAGTGTCCTATAACTAGAACTATTAGTCCATTCCTATGTATCTTCAAAGGGGACAAGACTTTTCGATCCCTCAGTACAGACTAAGAAAATTCTTCTTGTCCCCAAGGAAGTGGAAGCATCAAGAACAGCCACACGAAGACTACAAAGGGCATCTATATAAAGTTTCCCTATATGTTAGTGTCTTAGGAGTGCCAATTGAAGAGCTTAAAAGAACAAGACATTCCTGTGCAGCAGCTTTCCAGGCAGTGATTCCAAACTCAATGCAAGGCAGGCCCTTAGATCTTGCAAAGTATGGAGGGAAGAAGCCTGCCTTCCTGATCTAGCTTCTTTTTGCTGAGAATCTTGGGGCCCACAGTGAGCTGAAGCACCACCCTGTCAATCTCTGTGTCCATTGTTACATGGCTGATGTCTCTGTAGGTATCTAACTATGTCTTATATACACTTTGTCTTAAGAGGATTTCAGCTATCTTGAGTTAGTGCCTGTTCTAATGCCATCCTGGAATCCATACTGACTTTCTCTTAAGTTGATTCTTGATGCAAAGTCTTAATTGTAAATAGAATCACATCCGTAGCCACCAAAGATTAGTATTTCAACATATCTTTTTAAGGGACACAATTCACCTCATTTTCAGTATCTAATTAACAACATATAGAAATTTACAATCAGGAATATATTAAAGCACCCCATTACATGTTCTGAATCCCAGCCATATTAGTTCTGATTTCCTTATCAAATGAAGTAAAGAATGGAATGGCATTGATGTGAAAATAAAATAGAAACTTTGTCATGGGTTGGTATTTGCATGATTTTAGGGATTTTTTTGTGAATAGCAGAAAGTATTCAAATTTATAAGAAACAGGTTTGAGAAATATCACATAATTTCAAACACTTAGGGAGATTTATACTTCAAAATTTTAAAAGTTGGGTTGGGTTCAGTTGGTAAAGTACTTGCTTAGCATGCAGGAAGCCCTGGAGTTGATCTCTAGAACAATATAAAACAGGCAAGTCAGGAGATGCCTGTAGTCCTCATACATGGAAGGCTAGGATGGGAGAATCACAAGTTCAAAGTAATACTTGGATGAAACCATGTCTCTAAAAAGGGAAGAGAAAATGAACCTGAAAGCATCTTTTTCAATTCCTTAAGTGTTTGCTAAGCATCTACAGCAAATCCTAAGTGTCTTGTGTATATCACCCGAAATGCTGATATGCTTTTGTCATTTCTATTTTGTAGAAGAAGCTGGGAAGTAATTAATGCAAATTTTATGTCTAGCAAACACTAGAGCTTGAGTGAAGCACAGGTTGACCTCTGTTTAGCAGTCTGAAGGCAGTGGAACCTGGGAGAATGGAGCCTAAACATGAGGCAGATTAAAGATTCAAGCAATTGCCAACTTTATTCAGAGCAGCAGGCAATTTAAAGGTTAAGAAGAATGACACGAGCAAGGTGTTCAATCACAAGGACAAGGCACACAAACAACAATAGCCAGTTGTAACGTATACTTTGAAGTAAACTCACTCGTATCCACTGCGTCTGGGAGAAGCCTCAAAGCACACTCTAAGAAAAATTCTGTGTTTTTGAAGAAACTGAGGTCACAAAACACTTGTTTCTTGCAGATACTCAGAATGCCCTTTGTACAGCTCCATTCTTGGACTGTGCCTCCATCATGCCTCTGTGAAATGATTGAAGGGAAATGGTTACTTTCTCTTGGAAATGACATTACTTGAAATGACTGGAGCCATGTGTAACGGCTGACACATGGGAAGCTGGGCAGTAGGTAGAGCAAATAATGTCACTGTGCAGCATGACTTTAACACTTGCTTAAGTTCTGTCCTTATCTCACTAAGAGAGACTGTTAAAACTCATGTTTTATTATTCAAAAGCTCTGTTCTGGGGCTTTGCACATGAATCCTTTGATAGACATAATTAAAAAGAAAGAATGCACATGGGAGACATAGATGATCCACGTTGGCCTGCTACTATCACATGGCAACTTTATTTATTTTTTAAGAGGAAAAAAAAAATTAGCAACTATAAAACTTGAGTATGCAGTCACAAGGTGTCACAGGCTTGTGGTGGTTCACACGACCCCTTTCAAATGTAACTATAGCATGCACACATCTTCACACAATGGACTTTTCATCTACCATTGGAAATGAGGACCGTAATAAGCTGTGCTGTGTGCTGAGGAAGAAAGCGGCCCCTGCTCCTTACAGTATGGTGACAAGAAGTGTCTCTGTGAAGGTGAACTGCATGATTCCTTCAAAATGCCTTTCATGTTTGTTTTCCCTGCACTCTGCTCTCTTGAAATGCAAGGGCACACAGAAAATGTCAGTGTCTTGATCCTGCTACCACCTGCTGCCTTAGACCACTGCAGGCCTGCTTGATGAAGGGCTTGGTTCCCTATGTTTCCTGTAAGGAATGCCAACAGGCTGGGATATTTAGTAGGAATAAGCAAGAAAGACATCATGGTAAAGAGGTAGGTGGTGTGACCTCAGGGGTTTATTTATTCATTTTAGTTCATAACAGTAACTTTAAGTTTATTTTCTGATATCTTCCATTCTAGGTTCAATAGGCAGTGAATAAAGGAAAAGAATATTCATGAGAATATACTTATCTACCTGGCAATTTTAGGCACCAACATTCTTGTAGGCATGTTCAGCTGTTGGCCCAAAGACCATATGCACCTTAGGACAGCTTGAATGTGGCTCAATACAAAATCATAAATTTACTGAAAACACAATGATACTTTGTGACTTTTTTGGTACCTTTTGTGGTTCTCAAATATGAACTTTGCAGCTAACTTTGTGTCATGATGATGTTTCCCTCTTTGAAATGTGCTGAGAACACCAAAAAAGTACACATGCTAGATTATCTATCTTCAAAGTTTAAGAGGAAGAGTCATTTCCCCAGGTCTAGGCATTCATTCTGGCTTCTCCATCAACAAAATAGAGTAAAAAAATGTACCAGGGTAATTCTGAGATGAAATGATGTTTTCTGCTTTCCTTTTCATGGATCTGCTGATGGCGTGCCAGAATTATAGTCAGCATTGGGGTGTGAGGAGTTCAGCCCAGTGGTTAGTATAGCCACGATGGGTTTGTCTCACAGAGGGCAAGACCCTGAGGACCATGCCTCCTGCTGCTGCTGGGCATCCTTATATGTCCCTTTCCTGGTATTAGTGGTATGAAATCTCAAAAGCTGTCTCTAGCACCTCATTGTGTAGTGTTACTGGCACACATAATAATAGTGATGATTTTCTAAAAGGCAGTACCACTCAATTGAATTGATGATTCTATTGAAACGCCAGAAAGAACAACTAATCAGTAACATCAGATCAGGGTGTTTTGCCAAGCTGTTTTGGAGCGAGTAACTTAGGGAATTATGAAAGAAAAGACTTTCTTAGTAGCTGAAGACTTGTTTTAGTCAGAGAGTTTAGAGAGCAAGGAAAAAGGAAGCGTGATCATGAGGCCCATGAGTTTCATCTATGAGAGACAGACCTAGGATCAATAATAACAAATGAGTTTCCATGCTCACTGTTAAGTTTGAATTTTCTTAACCACAATTTTGATATTTTTTTCCTGTGATTTTAAAATTATAAAATCGTTGATGAGATTTGGTGTGCATCTTGGGGACATAGACGGTGTGGCATGTTAGCTGTATAACTTGCCTTTTTGCCTAAGAAAGGTAAAGGACCCTGAACTCGAAGTTATTTAGTTAATTGCACATTTATTTTTACTACAACTAACTGTTAGCTGAATAGAAAAGTCTTTTAAATTAGGATACCATGATGTATACTCATTTCCTGGTAACCTGAGTGCTACCTGCCAACTACAATAGAAGTTGACTGTGAGAATATTTGGCTTGCTTGTACTCTGTTGATCTATAATAGAAAAAAAAATTTTGTGGTATAGATATATGGGGAGAATACATGAAGAACTGGGTGTGCTGTGTAATCCGTATGGGCATTTGGAAACACCCTGTTTTTAAATTTGTAATCATTCACCGGGAAACCTAGGATTTATGATTATGATGTGATTTCTTCTTACATTAAAGGGCTTTGTTTAAATGATAAACAAAGTAGGAGTACAAGCTTACAGGATATAAGGGTAAGAAGAAAAAAGCCAAAATAAAGACCTGTCTACAGGACTTATGTCTGCTTCTTCTCCCACTGACTTCACATCCCCTTTTCACCCCTGGCCCTGGTGGGGCTGGCCTCTGGCAGATATCTCACTAAAATAGATGACAAGGGTGCCAAATGTGTGGGCATGACCATGCTGAGAAGAAGGCCAGAGTCACCACCTAGAGGGGACTTTAAGAGGTCACTAGCCCTGGTTGTTCAGCCATTTTATACAAGGTGTCAAAACATGAGTGAAATAAAATCTTGTGGAAATTAATTTGAATACTCAGATGACACAATACAGAAACTTACATGGGTAAGAGAACACAGTCATCTACCAAATGTTATACTAAATGATTTGATGGCAAATGCACACACAAGCATGCACACACACACACACACACACACACACACACACACACATGTTCTATACACTCATATAGTTGATGAGGCCTCATTAAACCTTGGGAAGGCCTTAATGCAATCAACAACCAGACAAATGGTGGACTAGTGAGAGGAAGGGCAAGTTCCATCAGCCACTCCTTCAGACTGAACACTGTTCTGATGTTAGGATGTATTGCAGGGTTTTAACTTTTTAGCCTCACATTGTAGTTGGAGTTACTAAGTTCATCATGCTGTGATAAAACACTGTGACCAAAACAGCTTGGAGAGGAAAGGGTTTATGTCAGGTTGAGCTTCCAGGTAACATCTATCAGTGAGTCAAGGCAGGGCAGGGACTCAGGCAGCGCAGGAACCTGGAGGCAAGAACCGATGTGGAAGCCATGGAAGGGTACTGCTTACTGGCTTGCTCCTCATGGCATACTCAGCTTGCTTTCCTACAAAACTCAGGACCACCAGCCCAGGAATAGCATCACACACCATGGGTGTGGAGTGGTTTACCTTGCTCAGGATAATTTTTTCTAGTTCTTTCCATTTGCCTACAAAGTTCATGTAGTCATTTTTTTTAAATAGCTGAGTAATACTCCATTGTGTAAATATACCATAATTTCTTTATCAGTTCTTCAGCTGAGGGGCATCTAGGTTGTTTCCAACTTCTGGCTATTATGAACAGAGCTTCCCTGAGCACTTACTATGAACACAACTTAACTCAAAGTATACCTAAATTTTAAATGTGAGTTCTGAATGGATGAAACAACTAGAAGAAAACATAAGGAAACTCTGTTAGACATTCAGATAATCCATGATTTACTAGATATGACTCCAAAAACATGGGAAACAAAAGCAAAACCAAACAAATAAGATAATATCAGACTCCATTTAAAAACTGCCCTTGAGTCTCTGGTGAGGCCAAGCAGCTGACTCCAACTCCAGAAGACTAACTGGAGCCAAAAGTCATGAAAGGCAATGCCATCAGGTTCACCTATTCATTTATTTGTAAAATAAAGGCACAAATCAATGGTAAATAGAGAAAAAGCCCAGATCAAATTATCTGACCCTGTGCTCTTATTGTTGTTACCAGACAATATCTATGAGCAGTCTATAAATGAGGCATACATTCACACATTTTCTGATTCGGTGCTTTGTCCCTGGAAGTAGAATGTTTTATGTTACATTCCCTTTGAGAGATGAACTCAAAAGTCAGTCAGCTAGCAGTGCTGTTATTGAGTAGAACTCCACGCAGAACACTTTGTTGTTCAAAGACAGGGAGAGCTACCCTTAGGACAGGATCCACATGGGTTCTAGGACATGACTAGTGACTTCACTAGATTTTAAGTAGCATCTAAGAAAACAAGAGTGGAGTGTCAGTGACCTAAGATCTTACAGAAGAAAATGCATCTGTGGGTGTCTCTGTAGGAACAGAAACAAACTATGCCACTATGTCTTATGCAGGTACAGTCAGAGAATACCCAGAGCAGATGCTGAACAGCTATGCCAGGAATAGGCTCTTCCGGTGGAGCTTAGTCAGCTCCTGTTTGACCAAACTTAACATTAATCCACATAGAGAGGGGAAGGAGTGGAGGCTGGTGCTATGTGTACCCACTTGTGACATGCTTGCCAGTCCTGGTAGACAGTTACATTGTTAAGTGCACAGTTACCCATAAGCTTTGGCTGTGTCGATATCATTTAGAAGAAGTTGTCAACAACGTAGGGTAAGAGTGTCTTCTTTGAAGACATGTTGCACCTTCTTTGTTAATTAATTAATTCATATTCTGTAAAGGTTTGCCCTTCCTATCGACAGGGTGCTCATCAGCTTCAGCTCCTAAGAGGTCAAGGAATGTTGGTCCCCTTGAACAGCAGGTGGTACGGCTGTTTCACAGACCTGCTTCACAGCCGAGCAGGACGGGAGGTGCAAGGTAGTTTTGACAATGTTTAAAAATTCCTTCAAGCTTTTTATCTTTTACAGTTCCATCTTCCTTCTCCTCCATACAATCCCCCCCCATATATTCCTCCATCTTCACTTTCAGATTACTGGACTCTGTTTTCACTGATGTTATGTGTATCATGTGTATATAGAGATATATTCCTAACAATAGTTTTACAGATGTATACTGATAACATCTTAAGATTATGGCATTGAATCTTTCAAATAATGGACATTTATAAAACAAAATAATAAGCTATTGAGAATTAGAGGTTGATAGCAAGAGTAAGAACTTAGCGGGAAAACTGGAAGACAAATTGCAGAATTGAAACAGAGGAGAGCAGTAAGATATGTAGGATCAATGAAAAAAGTTTGACATACAATTGATAAAAGAAGAGAGAGGAGAGAGAGAGAGATAGAGAGAGAGATAGAGAGAGAGAGATAGAGAGAGAGAGAGAGAGAGAGAGAGAGAGAGAGAAAAGGATATAGATTCACCAGAAATGTTGATTACAGGCTTTTATTCTTTTCTTAATTAAATCACTACTTTTTAGGCTGGAGCCCTGGAGCATTTCAGTCTCCATACAATCTACTCTTAAGCCTTGAACTGGAAGGCTTCAGCCTTCATCTAATCTAGAATATTTAAACTGCTATCCCAGACCTAGAAGGCTTCAGCCTTAGCCTCCAAAACTTATTGCTGACTGGGCCACTCTGACTAGCTCCTTCTGAACTCTGACTCTTTTGATTTGGGTTCAAACTCTTTTCCAAGCTGACCTTCTGAGCCGGCTTACTGTTCTGACTCAACTCTCCTGACTTTGGCAAACTGGCTGCCTCAGACTGAACTGCTCTGCTTGGTTTGACTCACTCTTTCTGTCTGATACTGACTTCTGCCTGACTCTGCTACGTCTCTGTGTTTCTCTCCTTAAGCTCCCACTGCTCCATCTTACCTCTGTAACTGACTGACCTGTTTCTTCTGTAACTCTGAGCTGAATGTCCACCTTTTTCTTGTGATAGGTGTGCATGTCCTTAGTCTAACTCACTCTGCTAACTCTTCTTCTGATTTGCCACTTTGCCTGTCCTTCACTCCGTTTCGTCTCAGACATAACTTCCCTTGCGATATTGACTCCTGAGCTCTGCTTCTTGTGTCTGCTTCCACATTCTGTTTTTCTTAGGGATTAAATGTGTGGACTACCATTGCCTTCTGAATAATGGGATTAAAGATGTTTACTACCATTGCTTTCTGAATACTTGGGCTAAAGTGTGTCGACATTCTATCCAGACCACACAGGTCTCTGAATGTAGACCGGAGCTATCACACAGGGCCATTCCTCTATGGAGAGAGGAGGCAGGGACTACAAACACTTTGTAGTCAATAGGAAAACACTGTGCTAACAGATACATGCTATTTAGAAATGTGGAAAATATAAAAATGTATATGACATAATGAAACAAAGCACGTGGATACTCACAAACTTCTACTGAACTTTTATTCTTGCTATCAAATTCTAAGTTTTAGTGCTCTTTATTAATTTATTTTGAAAACACTTTGTAAAAGTCTGCTATTTCAAAGATTCAAGATCGTAACCTGTAAGGTAGGCTTGTCATCCCAGTTCAGCTCCTGCCCTCAGATTTAAGCTGTAAGGGATAAAGCTTAAGTCTCCGGAGGATGGAGTGAGGCAGAGCATTTGTAGGGCTCAAGGATTTGGATAAGTGATTTCAAATCATATATTCTAGGATATGGTTGGATGTGAGCAGATTTACATTAATTGTCACCAGGCCAGAGCCCTGACATACGGCTAATGAGCAAGAAGTAGTATTAATATGTGAACTGGTTTGGACTAGTCTGTGTAAAGCAGCAATATTTCCTCAAGCTAGCAGTCATTGCTCTTATAATGTGGTAGTAAGTTTATTGTGATTTTGAGGCTTCCTTGTTTTGTTAAGTAGATTATAACATTTTTGAGGGTGCAGTTATGTAATTTTATCATTCACACCACATGGATTTTTGTGAAATGTATATGTGTGTGTGTGTATATATATATATATATAATATTTTATATACATATATAGTACATTGTAGGACGCCATTCCAAGATGGCGCCGGTTTTCAGCCAGCTTGGTAGTAAACAATAGCTTTGCACATGCGCTACAGTTGAGAACAGCTTGGCCCTTTAAGACACACCCATAACTGCCCAAAAACGGTTTATGCAAATGAGGTGCTGCAGAGGTGACCTATCAGCATGAACCACAGGGTATATAAGCGGCTTGCTCCTGGGGCTCGGGGCCATTCCTTGCAATTCTCTCTTGTAATAAACTTCCTGATTAAACTGCCTTGAGAAGGAACCAGTCGTGTCGTGTCTTCCTTGCTGGACGAGGTCGGCGCGGCGCAGTTGGTGGCCCGTACGGGGACAGTGACGTCCCGGGGTTCCAGAACTCTTGGCGGTCAGGGCGATCGATCGGTAAGTGCCTAGGTAAGTAGGCTTAAGTTAAAGTCCTCGGAAAGAGGTTAAGTTAAAGTCCTCGAAAAGAGGTTAAGCTCAAGTCCTCGAAAAGAGGTTAAGTTAAAGTCCTCGAAAAGAGGTTAAGCTAAAGTTCTCGGTAAGAGATTTAATTAGAGGGCCGCGAAAAGGCGGTAATAGTGAATCTGTGTGCCTGTTGCGGTTATACAACTTTAAAAGACAAGACTATGGGTGCCTCACCTTCCTGTCCAATGAAATTGGCTTTACAAGAACTTCTCCGCACTCGCGGAATTAAAATAAAAGATAAAATTATAGCTCAGTTTTTACAGGAAGTGGATACCGTGGCTCCATGGTTTGCAGCTACAGGCAAAGTAACTATTCCAAGTTGGGATAAATTGGGAAAAGATTTAGATTTTGCTTGGGAACAAAAAACCTTAAAGGGAGGAGTGAGGAGAGTTTGGAAAATGATACGTAGTTGTTTGGAAGACGAAGATTGCCGAGAAGCTGTACAAGCCTCTGCTGAGGCATTGGAGGCAGTTAAGAAAGCACGTTCTGAAAGGTCATCCATGAGCGGAAAAAAGGGGAAAAAGAGAGAACAGCTTTATCCAGACTTAAAAGAAGAGTTACGGAAGGTCGAAAGTGGTAGTGAGAGTAATACAGGAGAAAGTCGCTCTAGTGATTCCGAAAAGAGCTGCTTTAGTGATTCTGAACAAGAACTAGAAGAAATGAGAAAAGGGGTTAAGACACTATTAAATGAGATGGAGGCTTCATTGTTAAATAAAATGAAAGCCCTTTCTAAGACAAAGAAAAAAGATGGCGGCGAAAAAGGAAAAGGTTTAAGAGAAAAACAGGAAGGAGACAAGGGAGATCCGCCCAAATGGGAGGAGCCTTCTTTGCCCGGAAAAGGAAACGGACCAGAGGAAAAACAGGAAGGAGACAAGAAAACTCCGCCCAAATGGGAGGAGCCTTCTTTGCCCTGCCCTACGGCACCGTCCGCGGTGCCCCCTCCCTATGTGGAGGCGGTGCCTAAATGTTCCTTTTGTCCTCAGACATGGAAGGAGGCTTCATCTGCCTCTTTGACCTTTCCGGTGTATGCTAACCCTCAAGGTCAGAGAATTTATGAGCCATTGGATTTTAAACAATTAAAAAATTTAACAGAGTCAGTAAAAAACTTATGGTGTAAATGCTGCTTTTACACAAGCACAATTGGAGCGTCTGACGATGGCCGCCATGACTCCTAATGATTGGATGAGTACTGTAAAAGCTTGTCTGACAATGGGACAATATTTGGATTGGAAATCAATTTATGCTGATTTGGTGCAAACACAGGCTCGTCTTAATGCTGCGCCCCCTATCAACCAACCAGCCTGGAATTTTGATATGCTCATGGGACAAGGACAGTGGGCAAATGATCAGACCGTGTTCCCTGCACAAGTGTATGACCAGATTAATGTCGCAGCTATAAAAGCATGGAAAGCCTTACCTAATAAGGGAGAAGTGTCAGGTAATCTTACTAAGATAATTCAGGGACCAACAGAGCCCTTTTCAGATTTTATAGCCAGAATAATGGAAGCTGCAGGAAGAATTTTTGGGGATCCTGATTCTGCCATGCCTTTGATTGAACAGCTAGTTTATGAACAGTGTACAAAAGAATGTAGAACAGCTATTACCCCATGGAAATCTAAGGGGTTAACAGCGTGGATGAAAGCTTGTAGGGAAGTTGGAGGTCCGTTATCCAATGCTGGCTTAGCTGCCGCAGTTCTACAGATTCATAAGGGAAAAGGAAACAAGTCAGGGACATGTTATGGATGTGGACGTCGAGGACATTTTAAACAGAATTGCCCTGAAAGGGAGGCATCTAGAGGCAGGCCTAGGCCAGGAATATGTTCAAGGTGCAGAAAGGGAAATCATTGGGTTGGTGAATGCAGATCCGTTAAGGATATTGATGGAAACCTACTAACTCCAGGATATGGTGGAGCTCGTTCAAAAAACGGTCAGCAGGGCCCTCGACCCCAGGGCCCAACACAAATATATGGGGCAATGGAGAATCCAGAAGGACAACTTCCCAATATTCCAAGTCAAAAAGCCCAAAAAGGGCCACGCCCGGTTCTGCCGGGTTGGACCTCTGTTGCACCACCAGACTCGTATTAACTCCTCAAATGGGAGTGCAACCCGTGGAAACTGATTTTAAGGGACCTTTGCCTCCAGATTCTGTGGGCTTAATAATTGGCCGTGCATCTGCCACTTTTGGAGGACTAGTAATTCATCCTGGTATAATTGATTCGGATTTTGAAGGCACAGTCAAAATTTTACTTTCATCCCCCCGAGGCATTACTGCAATTTCTCCTGGGGACAAAATTGCTCAGTTGGTGTTGCTTCCCAGTTTGCATTCTACATTTTCAGCAAAACAAGTAAGAAGAGGAAATAAAAATTTTGATTCTTCAAAACATGATGGTGTATTTCTTTCTCTTGATTTGGATCAACGTCCATTAATACAATTGACTATTAATGGAAAGCCTATTTTGGGATTGCTGGATACAGGAGCTGATCGTAGCATAATTGCTAGTAGGGATTGGTCTCCTGATTGGCCTATTCAGGCTTCTTCACGAACATTACAAGGTCTTGGATATGCCAAATCACCTGACATGAGTGCCAGAGAACTTCCTTGGATAGATTCAGAAGGCCACAAAGGAAATATTAAGCCATTTGTATTGGATTTACCTGTTAGTTTATGGGGAAGAGATCTTTTAAAAGAAATGAATTTTAAATTGACTAATGAAAAAGGTTATTCTTCCACCTCTAAAGCTATGATGAAAAACATGGGATGGCATCCTTCTCATGGTCTTGGTAAATTTTTACAGGGTCGTACAAGTCCACTTCAAGTTTCTCCCAGACCACATCAACAAGGTTTGGGTTTTTCCTAGGGGCCACTGAGGAGAACATACCTATTACCTGGAAAACTGAGGATCCGGTTTGGGTTCCTCAGTGGCCATTATCCTCAGAAAAATTAATAGCTGCACAGTCTTTAATAAGAGAACAATTACAATTGGGACATATTAGATCTTCAGTGTCACCATGGAATACTCCCATATTTGTAATTAAAAAGAAGTCAGGAAAATGGAGATTATTACATGACCTACGTGCCATTAATGCCCAAATGCAGATTATGGGGCCTATTCAACGTGGAC
This sequence comes from Cricetomys ansorgei, assembly GCA_026225945.1. Taxonomy (NCBI): domain Eukaryota; kingdom Metazoa; phylum Chordata; class Mammalia; order Rodentia; family Nesomyidae; genus Cricetomys; species Cricetomys ansorgei. The sequence goes on along the minus strand of JAMJFZ010000726.1, from coordinate 2,244,474 downwards.
TTCCACTATTGACTACATTACCTCAATCATGGCCCATTATAGTAATTGATATAAAAGATTGTTTTTTCTCCATTCCCTTATGTGATAAAGATTGTAAACGATTTGCTTTTACATTGCCTTCTACAAACCATGAACAGCCAGACACCCGTTATGAATGGGTTGTACTTCCTCAAGGGATGGCTAATAGTCCGACTATGTGTCAGTTGTTTGTTGCTGCAGCCATTAAACCTATAAGATTGAAATTTCCTATGCTGAGATGTTTACATTATATGGATGATATTTTATTATCAACAAAAGATGAGTGTATTTTACAGGAGGCCTATGCCTTTTTAGTAAAACTTTTACGTAAACAAGGATTGTTTATAGCCCCTGAAAAGGTTCAACAAGATTCTATAGTATCTTATTTGGGAGCTAAAATTGAGCCTCTTGAAGTCAAGCCTCAAAAGGTTGAAATTCGCTTGGATTGTTTGAATACCTTAAATGATTTTCAAAAAATTATTAGGAGATATTAATTGGATTCGACCATATTTAAAAATTCCTAATTATCAACTTCAACCCTTATATGATATTTTATGTGGAGATTCCGCTTTAGATTCACCTAGACACTTGACCATTGAGGGCCGAACAGCTTTACAATTGGTAGAAATGGAATTAACAAAAGCATCCTTACGACGGTATCAACCCTCAGAGGATATATTATTATTAATTTTTAAAACAAAGGTTCAACCCACTGCTGTTTTATGGCAATGTGGGCCATTAAAATGGATTCATCCGAAAATTTCCGTAGCCCGAACTCTTGAATATTATCCTACTACTGTGGCTGTATTAGCCTTAGAGGGTGTACACCAGTGTTTACAGTTTTTTGGTGTAGAACCTTCCAAAATTATTATACCCTTTACTAATAATCAATTACAGATTTTGTGTGCTACTGTAGATGATTGGACTATATTAAAATGTGCGTGTAATACACAGTTTGATAATCATTATCCTCAGCATTCCTTAATACAATTTTTTGAATCCCATCCTATTGTTTTTCCTAAGATAACTACGAGTAGCCCTTTAACTGGTGCTGCTATTATTTATACTGATGGTTCCAAAAATGGATGTGGATCATATAAGTATAATGCTGATGACCCTATAGTGGTTCAATTTACTCCTGCCTCTCCTCAAATTATAGAATTAAAAATTGTTATAGAGGTTTTTAATAAATTTAAAAAACCTTTTAATTTAATATCAGATTCGTTATATGTGGTAAATGTTTTAAAAGTTTTGGAAGCTACTGGTAAAATAAAGTCGAACAGTCCTATTTATACTTTATTATGGTTATTACAACATTTGATATGGGATCGTAAATTTCCTTTTTTTGTACAACATGTACGAGCCCATACAGGATTGCCTGGACCCATTAGTTCTGCTAATGATGAAGTTGACATGGCCACACACAGAGAGTTTATTTTTATTAATCTTTTAGATTCTCCGGTAGCGTTGGCTACTCAATTTCATAAAAACTTTCATGTTAATGCAAGAACTTTACAAGTTAAATTTAAACTTCCTAGAGAACTAGCTAGACAAATTGTGGTCCATTGCCCAGATTGTAGCATTTATACTCACCCCCCTAACGTTGGGGTAAATCCAAAGGGTTTGTTACCTTTACGCTTATGGCAAATGGACGTGACACATTTTTCTGATTTTGGAAGGTTAAAATATGTTCATGTATCTGTAGATACCTGTTCAGGTCTTAATTTTGCTTCTCCCTTATCAGGAGAAAAAGCCAGGGATGTTATACGCCATTGCTTAGATGCATGGGCGGCCTGGGGTAAACCTCAAGAATTGAAAACTGACAATGGTCCTGGCTACACAGCTGCATCTTTTAAGTCGTTTTGCACTCAAATGCAAGTATCCCTTAAACATGGATTGCCTTATAACCCACAGGGACAAGGCATAGTTGAAAGGGCACATCGTACTCTTAAAGAATGCCTATTAAAACAAAAAGGGGGAATTGGTCGTGGCCGTACCCCGAGGGAACGTGTTTCCCTTGCTCTTTTTACTTTAAATTTTTTACAACTAGATGTGAATGGATGCTCTTCTGCAGAACGTCATGCTAATTGGCATGATAATAAGAAGGGTTATGTTAAATGGAAAGATGTTTTGACTGGACAATGGAATGGACCAGATCCTGCTCTGGCCTGGACAAGGAGCTCTGTTTGTGTTTTTCCTCAGAATCAAGAACATCCAATTTGGGTACCGGAAAGACTGACACGGATCGTAAAGACAGTTCCTGATCATCAGGATGAAGATGCACTCCCTGATTCGAATGGTGATACTCTTATTGATGGTAATTCAATTGAGCCATAATTTGGAGCTTTGGGCGGTGGCCAGAACATGGCCAGTGCCAATGCCGGTTCATAGTAAATCAACTACGATTCCGGCTTTCTTTTCTACTAACTGCCTTGGAGATGTTCCTTGTATTATACCTTCGTTAGAGGAGAAATCTTATTCTTCTACAAATTTTTCTTTAGTTGGTACTCTTTGCTTTCACATAAAACATGATAAGTCAAAATTGCCATGTATACAGCTTACAAGAGGAGTTTTAGCACATTGGTTGGATCCTCTTGGTAAGAATAGGAATGATTTTGCTACAATTATTGATACGATGAAAAGAGAGAATTTGGGACAGTTTACAGGAAAAGGTGATATGAGTATGTATGATAAGGTTACGGCAAAAACTACTACATTGATTTTACTTCATAATGGAACGATGCCTGTTAGATCTAGTGCTTTCCTTCCAAATTCCACTAATAGGCGTATACTTCCTTATTGTGCTCCTTATTTAGAGTTTCCTCCTGTGTTTTCTCCTTGTCAGACCAAAGCACATAGACTTAGACAGATTTCTAAAGGATTTGAATTTTCTCCACCTGTACATAGATATATGCTCAGAGATAATGATAATTCTGGCAGAGAAAATTTATGGCCTTGGTATCAATGGATATTATCTAATGAAGCAGGAGCGTTTACTAGTTTATCAGCTTTTGCTGGTTTACAAGGACAAAGTTTTGAATTAAAAAATATATTTGCTGTAAGACTTTATGATGCTTCTGGGCCAGTTCTTACACAAATTCGTCCTAAAGGGACGTTGTTTAATATTTCATATGCTCCTCAGGGTGTATGTGTTAGACCACCATTTTTCTTCATTTTAACCAATAATGATACTACAGACCAGATTAATTGTAATCAAACTGGAATTATTTGTTATTTGGCTGAATGTTGGAATGGATCTTTTGATCTTGCTTTTGTGGTGAAGCTTCCCACTTTTGTTCCTATACCTGTGAATGCCGATCCAAGAAATTTTCCAATTACTAATTTGTTGAGAGATAAAAGGGATTTCGGAATTACAGCTGCCATTATTTCTGCTATAGTTATTTCTGCGACAGCTGCTACTACTGCTGCTGTTGCTATGGCTAGTCAAGTTCAAGCAGCTGAAACTATTAATTCGGTAATGTTACAAACAGCCACTGCCTTGACTACACAGGAAAAAATTAATACCCACCTTGCTTCAGGCGTTTTATTGGTTAACCAAAGAGTTGATATTTTACAAGAACAATTGGATGAACTTTATAATATCGTACAAATGTCATGTGTCTCCTCCCTTAAAGGATTGTGCATTACTCCTTTGCATGTTAACCATTCTCAGTTTATTAATCAGAGTCATCAATTGTCGGAATACCTTAGAGGAAATTGGTCGCAACAGGCGGAACAGATGACCAGAGATTTACTCTCTCAGATTGCCACCCTGAATGGAACTCGAGTGGATCCCATCACCCTTGGAGATTTCACCTCCCGAATTGCTAATGCTTTCTCCTTTTTTAAAGAATGGGTGGGAATGTTTTTATTTGGGGCTGTGTTTCTTGCTGGTAGTTTCCTCTGTATTTGGCTGCTGTGTAAGCTCAAGAAGAGCCATGACAGACATAAGACTGTTGTCTACCAAGCACTGGCTGCCCTGGACAAGGGAGAATCTCCCCAATGTTGGCTGGCAGCCTTACAAGACAATCAAGATGTTTAATTGCAGCCAGGGAGTCAAGTGGGTACTTGACTAGGAGGATACATGACACATGGTCTTCCTGGAAATATACCTGATTGCATGGAGGTTTGATGACACAAAATGCCTCCCCCTGAAAAAAGGTCATCGAGACGGGTATAGGAGGTATGGCCTCTGGTGCACCGACAGGGCAAACATCCTATTACAATGTCTCATTCTTTCCATATGGGAGCACAAGGGATCAGGTCACTGTTTCCCCCTCTGCTTGGAACAATCCCTTGATCGAGACTGACTCCAACAAGAGGTTTGTCTCTTGATCGGGAATACATTCTTCTTTGTCTTTTATACAAAATAGGGGGAGATGTAGGACGCCATTCCAAGATGGCGCCGGTTTTCAGCCAGCTTGGTAGTAAACAATAGCTTTGCACATGCGCTACAGTTGAGAACAGCTTGGCCCTTTAAGACACACCCATAACTGCCCAAAAACGGTTATGCAAATGAGGTGCTGCAGAGGTGACCTATCAGCATGAACCACAGGGTATATAAGCGGCTTGCTCCTGGGGCTCGGGGCCATTCCTTGCAATTCTCTCTTGTAATAAACTTCCTGATTAAACTGCCTTGAGAAGGAACCAGTCGTGTCGTGTCTTCCTTGCTGGACGAGGTCGGCGCGGCGCAGTACATAACTTATAATAAATGTATACATAATATATTATACATAAACATTATATATTTATATAAATGACTGAGTTACATTTTTTATTCAGCTTTATATTATCATGTGATTAGTGTTATGCATTTTCACACACACACACACACACACACACACACACATATATACATATATATATATATATATATATATATATATATATATGTTCTTAATTTTGCTATTTTGTTCTAAATCACCCCCCTATCCCACTATCTTCCATCCTTCTCTCTACCCTATTCTTACTGGTTTCTCTTCTCCCTAAACACGCCCCTCTTCTGCCTCCATTTCACAGGCAGTCTATCAGCATCTCTGGCTGCTCCTCATTCAAACCTTTAGACCCTTTCCTTCATTACAACATCTGTTTATGACCTAACACACACACAGACATACATACAGACCCCCCATTCACAGACACACAGATATGCATACACATACATGCAGACACAGACACACATAGACAGACACACAGACACACACACAGATACACACACAGACACACACATACACACTTAGACACACACACAGATACACACACGTACACACACACACAGACACACACACAGACAGACATACCCACATATACATAGACACAGACACACAGACACAGACACACATAGACAGACACACAGTTACACACACAGACACACACATACACACTCAGACACACACACAGACACACACACAGACAGACATACCCACATATACATAGACACAGACACACAGACACAGACACACAGATGGACACACACGCAGACAAACACACACATACACACGTACACACAGACACACACACAGACACACTCACAAACACACACACACTGGTATTTATAATCAGGAATATTTCACTTACAATAATTTCCAGTTGCATTCATTTTTGTGAATGTCGTGATTTCATTTTTCTTTAAAGCTAAGTAAAATCCCATTATGTGTTAAGGGTATCTCTCATATTTTCTTCCTCATTTAACAGCAGAGGGATACTGTGCTGGCACAATGCTTGCTCTCCTGTCAGTGGTGCTGTTTGGGGAAGTTTTACTCCTGGCTGGAGGAAGTATATCACTGCAGTCAGGCTTTGACAGTTCATAGCCTGGCTTCACTTACAGTTTGCTCTCTCTGCTTCTGGTTTGCAGGTGAAAATGAGATCTCTCAGCTTCCTGCTGCTGACATGTCTCCCAGCCGTGATGCACTCTTATCCCTCTGAAACTGAATGTCAAATTCTTTCCTCTGTACCTTGTTTAGTTCACGGTGTTGATTACAGCAGCTAAAAAGTGCCCAATGCAACAGTGAGACTATTTCTAGTTCTTGGCAGTTGTGCAGAATGCACCAGTAAACATGGAAGTGCAAGTATCTCTCTACATGGTAACTTCCCGTGCTGCAGCTACACATCAGGAGTGTTGTTCTGTGTCTTACTGCAGTCATCTTGCCATGACATTTTAGTACACTGCTTCCTCTTTCTGGAGAGTGTTCACCCAATAACACTCACCTGATGAATACTTCTCTTTCAATACATTTTTTTTGCTACAGTGTCTATTTATATTGATCTTATTTTTTTAATTTTTCTTTATTTATCTTCCATATAATTCCTGAAAGACAACTTTTACACATCACAAAGAACTGGAAAAGTTATCAATTTGAAATAAAATTGATTGAGAATTAGCCCAGATACGTATAACCCAAAAAAGTGATATTTTTCCAAAACTGCTATCATTAAAATTCAAGTAACTGAAACCTTAAGCGTAATAAAATAAAACATGCATCATTGCTATTCCCTTAAGCATTATTAAAAATAAATATTAGTAAGAGGTTCTGAGCCGAGTTCTAGAGAGTAACTGAGTACTGACAGAAGTAATCCTGCCCAGGAGAGTGCAGTATGCATCTGGAGACAAGAGCTGCTATATGTCCTGACGCACAGCTTTGTAAGTTGCAAACTGAGCCACTCACAGACCTTGAGACGCGGAAGCTGCTCTGTCCTGCGACCCTTACGCGAGGCCTGCTGTCCTCTTAGGCAGTGCAGTGACACCCACGGTTTTCTACTCTGCTGTCTTTTCCATCCAGCCTTCCCTTTCCTGCTTCCTCCCTCCTCTTTTTCCTCTTTTCTCCTCTTTTTCCTCTTTTCTTTAAATGGGGGTAACATCATGACATCAAGCAGTTAGTTCACATCTATGTTGATCCGCATTGTGAAACCTTCATGTCGTGCAAGAGTCCTGTGGAATCCGCGGTCACGTATGCGTAGAGAAAGCTGAGGGGAACTTAAGCAAAGATGGATGTCACACTTAAGAAGCTTGGATCACGTGTCTGGTGCTGTTAGGCTTTACTTCCAGCTGCTTTTGTACCTGCAGTTTCCAGTTCTCGCTCCTTTGTTCCCACACAATTGTGTGGCTGTGGTACCAGGACGCACCTGTCACTCATGCTCTCCGCTCCGGCTCCCGTGGACCATTATGCACATGGATTACGGTAATAGACAGAAGGTATTTTATGAACCTCAGACTGAATGACTGAATGCTTTCTTTTTGACTGAACGTTTTATTTTTTCATTGAAGTATTTCAAGGCAATATGGAATATGTGGTCTAATATAATCGAGGAACTAAAATACTGTAAGATTATGTGTGTATGCATATTATGAAGTATAATCATCAAATGAAACCGATGTTTTGAGCATAATGTCTCACAATGCTCTCGCTTATCCACAAATAATAAGGCACAGCGAAAACGTGGAAGCCAGAAGAAGTGGCCCATTCAACTACAGCAGGAAGGAATTTGAAAAGTAAAAATGTCAAAGGAAACTAATATTTATTACCACTACAGAGTTAGTGAATGTTGAACCATTGGCTGTTCAGAAAATACAGAATTAGGTTCCCACAAGCCTCTGCCCACATTTTCAACAAGAAGTCAGCAAGGAACCTTCTTGCTCCCTGTATGCTTCCTTTTCAAAATACAGCATTTAACATAGGTCATGATTTATTACCATGGTCCTCATGGGCAACAGCAGTATGTATACTACAGGTCAGATGAAGGTTGCATAAAATATTATGAGGCATACTGAAGCCTTCCAATGTATTAGAACACCAGGCAGGGCTTATGTACGGTGTGTGCAGTGAGTGTGGTTTAAACTATGAAATCACTTAAATATAGTACACAAAGATACAGATCTGCGGTAGCTATACTATGAGAAGGGCAATCACTGTGCTTGCTGCATACAGCTTGAGTGGCCTTGGATTGTTTTGGTCCAAATATACACATTCAGTCATGGAAGAGCTGGAAAATGGCTTACGAATCACGTAGGGTTATAATTACACTTGCAGAGAAGGAAATTCATAGATATTGAATCAGGAAATGACGCTGAAATAATGTATTGTTGAGATTAAAACACAAAATTATTCTCCTATATGAAACCATGAAGCTTCTTCTGTGACATAACCTGCTTTCTAACCACTGGACTAATAGACTGCGTAGGGGGTGCAAAGAACCACGCAGAAAACATAGCAAATGAAGTAAAAGTGCCACAATGTATTTGGCAATAGGAAAAAAAACCCTACAATAAATAAATAAATGTGTTGCTGCTGTCTCATGCAGGGGAACATCACCAGCCACAGATTTCAGAGTGCTTTGGTCAGATTTCCGTGCTTACACACACTTCTTCAATTAAATTTCCCCCACATAGTCTTCAGCCATAGGACAGACCTACTTATTTTTCCATCTTTTAAGACTTCCTCTTTTATATTGTTCTGTTCTTGTTGACTTGTGTCCACTGTTCCCACTGGAGGGAAATATCTCACTGAAAATCATGCATGCACATGGGCTTAACGCATGTTCCTAACTAAGTGATCACAACACAGCCTTTTAACAGAGTGGAATCATCCACAGTTGAATTTATATCTTTATTTGGGATTTGGAAGCAAAGTTGAACCAAATATAAACAGAATGAGGAAATCCAAGGATTCCACCTAACACTTGAGGTTTGTTTTTTTTAGTGACATAGTATTACTGTTCAATTTGAAATTGCATGATCTTTCCAAAATCATAATCTAGAAATATGTTTTTAAATTTGTAATTAGCTATAGTATATATAGTATATATATAGTATATAGTATAGTATATATGCATCATCAGTGTAGTTTCATTTGCATAAATAATGAGTTAGATGGAAGAAACATTAATTTCAGATTATGTTTTCATTATAGAATATGGATCAAAGACCAAGGATAAGAAAACAGTTCTACCGTTTAAACTCTTCACAGAAGCATTTCTTCATGTTACTATCGATTTATGATTCAACAGTAATAAACTTAGTCACAACTGCATGACTATGGTATCCCATCCTCAAAACAGACGACCCCGATGGCATGGAACAGTTTGCCTCTTGTTCTGTAGAAGATGATTTTCTGAGAGAGAGATGCTGAGCAGGTGGTCCTGTTCCTTTGTTTCATTGCCCCTACTCATCCTTCAAATCAGAAATCCACAAGCAAGACCACAGTGCTGACAGAGGCAGCCCTGGTTTTCTCACGTCATCTTGGTGACAGATGTGAAAATGTGTTTGTTGTCTCTTAAGCGTTTTAATGAGCTATGAATGCTGACCACAGATGAGCAAGGCAAAATTACTGTTCTATCCTAGTTCAGAGAAGGTATTCGGTATTTACAAACATTTGCTCACTGTTGAACTAGCAGAGAGCATGACATAGACGGAGGAGTGCAGGCCTGGAGATCCGGATGCAAGACCAGCTGGCAGCCACTCCGATACAGAAATGAAAACCGGGATATTATGGGTCTTGTACTAAGTGGTAGGGTGAACCTCAGGGAGCAAAGAATTTTTGTTTGTACAAGAAAATTGCTTGGTAGTGACAGAAATTCATTTCAAACCTTTCAGGAAGCGTTGTGTGATTTCCCCGGAGATCTCTCCAGGGGTCATGAGAGAAAAGGGAAACAAACCTGGCTCTTCTATTCTTGCTGGAAGGAAAGAAATTAATATAGGGGAATTTGAGCTGTATCCATTTCACTCAGGAAAACAAGCACTTACTGGTGGAGGTGCTTGTTTTGAGATCCTTCTGTCTCTATCCACGGTCTTTGAGCAGCTCTGCTCCAAATGACAGCAAATATTAACCCTTCCGTCTCATACCAGAAATGTCTCTGCTTGTTCTTCTTATAACATAAATTTGTGTTTGATTAATCAAGGACATCAATATTGTCTCCCATACCTACCAGTAGCTAAAAACTGAGTAAATGGTTAACTTTCTGGTATAATAAACTGGTGCTCTTTTGATATGTGTTAATAGAAAACCATATATAAATTTGGTAGCTGCTTAAAGAAACTGTAATATTTAAAACCTATTATTAGGGGTTTTTTCAATTGACTACTAGATGAATAACATACCACAGTGGCTATCAACAGAGTTTTTAAAAAGTCTCACAATTAAAGCTTCTAATACTTTAATCCAGAAATTATATTGTTAGCCATTAATTCATAGAATATTTTCCATAACTGCATTTTTGAGTGTATATGTGTCCCATGTGCCTGTGCATGGGCGTGTTTGCATGTTGTAGGCACACATGTGTGTTCCTGTGCGTGTATGTGCACCTGTCTGTGGAAGCTAGAGGTTGGCGTCTAGTGTTTTTCTCACGCTCCTCCTTATATATTAAGGCAGAGTCTTTCAATTGAACCCAGACCTCATTGGTTTGGCTAGTCAAGCAATCCAGATTGTCCTAGCTATCCTCGGTCTCTACCTCTCAACCCTTTCGTGTACAGGGAACACAGCTAGGTTTACCATGTTCAGTCTGCATTTCCATGGGTGATGGGGATCAAACTTCGTGCTTGCATGGCAAGCACTTAAATCTCAGAGACATCTCTCTAGCACAGCAGAACATTTTAAATTATTAAAGGATTAGTTATCATAAAATCCAATCCTCAGGGAAGGTTTCAAGTCAATTCAAATTCAGGAACCTTTGGGCCCCATGTCAATAGGGAGTTAGTTTCCAGCTCTAGAGGCAAGGACAAATTGCCTATAATATTTGGAGAGTCTCTTGAACAAGCTTGACCAACACCTCAGAAGCAGATTTCTCATGCCTGGTGTAGGGGGTTTTGTTAGATTGTCTTTGGCTCTTGAAGACATTCTTGTCAGCCCAGTTGGGAAAATTCAATTTAAACTATACATGTACATTTATATACAGACTAGCATGTATTATAGTACATTTTTAGAGAGTTAATAAGGATCATTTCTTCTGACTTTCCAGACCCTCTTACCGTTAATCTACCCTCCTCTATCCTTCTTTAGATTTATATCCGTCTCCTTTCCTAATTAGAGTCCTTCTCTCTGTTTTGTAATATCCATTTATCCAAACAGATGATTTGCTTGATGCTATTCCATTCTCTATTGCTCCCCTGCACTGGGAATGGGCACTTACTCTAGGGTATCTACGAATACCTGGAGATTTGGAGCTAGGATCCTTTCATGAATAAGAGTATGTTAAACTTCTCTTTTGGGGACTTGACTATCTTATTATGCTCTTTCTAGTTCCATCCTTTCACCTGAGAATTAGCTTTTATGGTACCAGAAGGTCTAGGAATAACAACAATGACCAGCATGACAGAATAACCCTAAGGTTGCAGTAGTGGTGTGTATACCTTGATAGTAACCAACAACTCTCCAATTAGACTTAATACCTGCTCAACAAGAGGGAATTAATGTCTAGAACTGGAAACCTAGACATATACCCAAGACTAGTGAAATCATGAATCTTGGAGAAGAACCTACAACTGCCCACTGTAGTAAACCAGCATAATTCCTAACTGCATTCTAAATATTTGTTCTCATACCTACAAATGAGTACAGTCTTCATCCCTTATCAAGAAAACTTATATTTGCAATAGATGGAGATAATTCCAGGAAACCTCAACCAATCAAACTGCAGACTTGGTGATCTCAGTCTCAATGGCTACATCTACAAATACTTCCACATATAATGCTCTGGAAACATTTTAGAAGATTATAAGAGCCAGAGGATTTGCAAGCTTACTGTGAGATTGTGTCTGTTGGTTCTGTCAGAAGCTACATCCAAAATGTCTCACCAACACTACTATTCCATAAACATGGCCCGAACAAAGATAAAAACAATAGGCAGGCTAAAGTGGACTGGGAAAGCCCATGTGTCCTCAAGCCTACACAAAGGCTTACAGGCACCTAAGGAATGCTCAGAGCAGGATAATTTTCCCAGGCAAGAGCACATCAATTGGGTAATCAATACTGAGTGGTCAGTTGTGAAAATATAGCAAGTAACATTATATAGACGGAGCAAATTGTATTATGTATTTAAGAATATAATTTATGTGTACATGTATAGATACATATATGTATATAAAGACAGTTAATTAAAAAGAGGTGAAAGATTTGGAAGAGAGCAAGGAGATATGTGTGTGTGAATATATATATATATATATATATATACATATGTATATATATATTTATATATATATGGATTTGGATGCAGAAAAGGAAAGAGATAAGTGATATAATTATATTACAATCTCAAAAATAGAAGAAATAGTTAAGATTTTTTAAAAAAATTACAGTTTTATAAAGAGACTATTAAAATGTTTATCCCTTTTAAAAAGTAAAATAAAATATTAGCACTGGTTCTGGTGTTGCATGCCTATAAAACTAATTATTGGGGAAACTGAGGACAGAGGTTTGGATTTCAAGGACTATTTTGGTTATAGAATGAATCCCTGTATCACAGATCCATATAACTGCAAATGTGGAAAGTACAGAGTAAAAAGACACAAAAAGCACAAAAATCCCCAAACAACCATTCCCTCCAGAAATTATTAATTCTAAAATAATGAATAGCAATGAGAACAACCTTAAAGAACCTTCAGTCAAAAACTTTAAAAGAATTATAATCACTATGCTCAAGCAACTCTAACAGAAAATAATGAATGAATATCAATGCAAGATTTGAAAATAGAATTCAATAAAGTGATAAAATTACTGAATAAAAGCAAATTATATTCTTGGATTCAGTTTGCAATTGTGAATTTTTTTTGCTTCTATATTCATAAGGGATATTGGCTTGCATTGTATATATTTTTCGGATTGGTTTTTTGTGTGATTTATATATCTGGATAATAGTGGTCTCATAAAAAAATAGAAAATATTCCTTCAGTTTCTATTTTGCAGAATAATTTGAAGAGTATTGTAGTTAATTCTTCATTGAAGGACTAGTAAAACTGCACTTAACCCAAATGTTTGGGAGATTTGTAACTACTGCTTTTTTTCCCCTAAGGATTATGGGTCAGCTGTTTAAATTGTTTATTCGATCTTGATTTAGCTTTGGTAAGTCATATATATTAGGAAATCCATCTAAGTCTTTTAGGTGTTCCAGTTTGGTGGAGTACAGAGTTGTAACTGTTTCCTTATGAATTTCAGGATTTACTTGGTGTCTGCTGTAAAGTCCTCCTATTAGTTTCTAATTTAATTAACTTGGGTCTTCTCTCTCCATATTTAATTTGACTAATGGTTGGTCAATCTTTTGGATTTACTCAAAGAACCAACTCTTTGTTTCACTAATTCTTTATTTACATTTTGCTTCTGTTTAATTGATTTTAACCCTGAATTTGATTATCTCTTGCTATCTACTATTTTGGAGTGTTACTTCTTCTCATTGTTTTATAAATTTAGGGTTCACCAATAAATTATTAATATGAGTTTTCTCCATTTTTTTAAATATAAGCACTTAGTGCTGTGAACTTACCTCTTAGAACCTCCTTCATCTTATCCCATAGAGTTGTTTTTTTTTCATTTAATTAGTAATCATAAGCCACAATGTAAGTACACTGAAGTAAAAGTCAACATGAATTTCTCATTAAATTCATAAAAAGCCTTTGAAAAATTTCAACACCCTTCATGATAGAAGTCCTGGAGAGAATAGGTTACAAGGACATGTCTAAACATAGTAAAGGCAATTTACTGAAAGCCCACAACCAAATCAACTAAATGGAGAGAAACTAAAGCATTTCCACTAAAATCATGAATAAGACAAGGATGCCCACACTCTATGTGCCTATTCAATACAGTACTTGATGTCTTAGCAGCTAGAGCAATAAATACTGAAGGAGATCAAGGGCATTCAAACAGGAAATGAAGTCAAGCTATCCTTCCTTTAAAATAATGTGATTTTTATACATAAGGACTGTAACTGCCCTACAAGGACATTTCTACAGTCTGGAATGGCTCTTAGAGTTAGATTTCCCTCCTCATGTTTCCTCAATTAGCCCTCACTTCCACCCTTCTCCCCATTTAATCTTGCCAGTCCAGTCTCCCCTTGCCTTGCATACAGAATATAAAGAAATGGCTTTAAGATATCCTCCCGCACCCTCATCTCTTACAGGATACATAAGCCCCATGGATCGTAACACACATATTGAAGGCTTGAAAACTAGCATGTACATTTAAGTGAAAACACGCAATATCACTCTTTTGGAGCTTGAGTTACTTCACCCAAGATGATTTTTTCTAGTTCCATCCATTTAACCTGAACATAATTTCATCATTAACAGCTGAATAATATTCCATTTTGTAATATTCCAATTTGTAATTACATTTTGTAAATGTACCACATTTTCATTATCTACCCATAAGTTGATTGACATATAGGGTATTTCCAGTTTCTGGCAGTTCTGGATACAGCAGCAATTAACATGGACGAGCAAGTATCTCTGTCATAGGATGTAGAGTCCTTTGGAAAAATGCCCAATTGTCATAGAGCTGATAAGTTGGCAGGCTGATTTTCAGCTTTTTAAGATACTTTCACACTTAAGGTTCATATGGAAACCTGCTACTGTAGAAGCTCCCTAAATTTTTATGGAAGGGATCTAACTGGAGTCACCAAATAATGGTGGTGATAATTCCCCAGTTAGACATTTTATGCTGCTTAGTGAACTCTCCAGAGCTAAGAATGGGTTACACTCAGCTGTGTCTTTGGCCAAAGGGATCCCATGGAAACCCTCAATATCTCAGGTAGTCAGTAGTCAAAGCTCTTTGTTGCTTTCTGCAAACTGATAGTAAGGCCCTACTGCTTTAGACAACATGTACCTCATCAAATAGAAAGTGTGAGTTGGTGTCTAACTACTCACTGTTGCTTTTGGTACTGAAAGGTATTATGAAGGCTGTCAAAGGAGCTACAAACGCTACTACTTTTAATGATGACCTTCATGCAAAATATGTTGGTGTAATATATTGATACCTGTGTAGGAGTAACTTTCTTAGTCAGGATTACTATTGATGTGATAGAACACCATGATTAAAAAGACTTAGGCAGAAAAGGGTTCACTTATGCTACCATATTACAGGTTAGTCAACCTTGCTAGGTGAAGGTCAGACTCAGAGACACTGAGTGTTCCTCATATCTCCATGTTCATCACTGGGGAGGAACCACAGAGTTACCTTTCATTTAGCATTAGCACAAACAGAGGACAGGATTAGCCTAACATTCTTTCTGCCCTAGAGCAGCCATGTTGCGGAACCAGAGATCAACTGTCTATCACACTGGCCCTGAAGGTGATCCTTTACCAGAGCAGTCTTGCTGCCAGATCGAGGATCAAGTGTTCCTGTACAGTTTATTATTATGCTGCTTTATGCTTTTATTATTAGGTTATTTACATTCTATATGCTTGTTATTAAGTTCCGTTTATTCTTATTCTTATTACTACTACTATTGGCAACCATAGAAGTTAACCATTTCCATTAGATGGCCCTACACCTATGTATACACAAGCAGCCATAAATAGACTCAGTGGTCTAAACAGAAAAAAAACAGCGCATTTTGTTTAGGGGGAAAAGTAAAGAAATTGGACAGGAATTAAAGGGGAGCTAAAGGAGATAGATTTGATCAAAGCATATTATATGTACCTGTGAAGTTCTCAAACAATTAATAAAAACTGTAAAGCTATATACATATAGCTGTCATGGAGCGCCAAGCATACTGTCAGGTGTAATAGTAAGACCAAAAATTAAGTACTATTTGCTATAAAGTAAGGAATTAGGAAGTATGCATGAGCCTACATCCATCATGCATATGTCTACAGTCACTCGTCACTAACACATCGAGATCCATGTACACATAGAAGAGTCAGATATGGTTCCATTGACCAATAGCTGAGACTTCAGAAAGCTATGGAAGTAGACATGTGGGAAGAAATTCTCATTCAGATTTTGTAGCTTTTAAACACATTATTTTATCAAAAATAGAATTTAAAAATTGTTGCAAGGGTAAAAGTATTAATTCATGACTATAGTACCAACTTTCATTCTGTTGTTTGGTTTTTGTGTTTTATGTTCCTTCTGACATGGCATAAGCATTAGTGAAATTTAAGTTCTGAAAACTGAAGTTCAGAAAGGTCATTTTGGAAATAATTGAAATAATTCAGTGTGTTATAAATGTTCTGATGAACATATTTAAACAGAATGAGGCATCAAATTAACATTTTAAATTGTTTAAGTAATATTTGTTCCTATTCTCAGATCATGATTCACAACTATTTAAAAAGAACCAGTCATCTGAGTTTAAAATTTTCCCTTAAATTGCTATGTTCAACCAGCAATTTGTCATCTTTTAATTTACCTTTTTAGTCACATTGCCCAGTTCCACATGGTACTTCAGACAGATCACTTCAAATAAACTCATCTAAGGATTGGACAACCTTTCCGTGTACTCAGGGAGAACAAAATGCGTGTTTAACTTGAGTGCAACACAATTCAGATGAGCACAGAGGAAGTACAAAAGCAAGTGATTCTTATATAATAAAAATCTACTGCTAAATACAGAATGATGGACTAAATATAAGTTTCTCTTGCAGCCAGTAATAAACAAATGACTTTAAAGGGTCACCCGTGAATACCAACAGGGAGAAAGATGATTTTGTATCTTTTTATGCTGAATAAGCACTATCTCCACACATTCCCTACTCACAGAAGGACTGTGTTGTGTCCTCGTATAGGACTGTAGTTGCAGTTAACCCTAGGGAGTCATAAAACAGCAAGGCCAATGCTCCACATAGTAATCCACCCAAAGTCATATAATAAGGAAAACAAGTCATCATCTGACACTTGATGCATACATCTTGTTTATCTGGAAATAATCTTCAGTTAAAGATTAGACAAACTCAGAATATTGGATTAGAATCAACAATAATGAAGCTTTGAACTCGGGTATCACATGAAAAACAAAATTGTGTGACTCTTCTAGATTACACGTTTTGTTATTTGATTATGCTATATCAATCTTACATTTATTTCAGATTTAATAGGAGCAGTTGTACAATAGCTAAAATATTTAAATAGATTTATGTAAGATGGGATTTTTAAACTGCTAATGACCTTACGTATGGTCATGGTGTTATAGTTACACAGAACTTATGTGCTTATGGGGTGCAAGCTATAGGTTATTATAGCTACAATTACATCTGTCTTGGGCTACATACACATACATAGCATTACTATATTAATTCTATATATTTATGTTTCTGATACAAAAATTTAACAAATTTAATCAAAAGCAACTTGTATTAGTTAGATGTCTATTGCTGCAATAGAACATCAAGATCAACAGCAACTGAGAAGGAAAGGGTATATTTTACTTTATACTTCCTGATAACAGTCCTCTACTGAGGGAAGTCTGGGCAGGGACAGGGTAGGAACCTGGTAGCTGGACTGAAGCAGAAGCCACAGAGGAATGCTGCTTACTGGCTTGAACCTCATGACTTCCTATACAATTCAGGCCCACCTCCCCAGGATTGGTTACTCTCAGTGGGCTGGGTCCTTCTACACCAATCACTAATTAACAAAATTCCCCACAGACTTAGCTACAGGCTAATTTTAAGGAGGCATTTTCTTAATCCTTCTTCCCTCTCTCCATATGTACAGATATGTATATACGGGGAAGGTATTCATGATATATATGTGTTACATGTGTATGGTACATGTAAATAACATTGTATATCCAAATGTATATACTAAACCAGACTCCTCTGTGGCATCTTACAAATGTGCACACAAACACACACACACACACACACACATACACACACACACACATACACATAAAATCACACCCATCAAGACTTTTACCCAGCTGCATTTCTGTATACACAAACTCCGTAAGTGATGTTTTCATGAAAAAATATTCATCTGCACTTGTAGCTAAAGTGAATAGAAAACAGTCAGCATTGTGCTAGAGTTTGTCCTGGCCAATGTTCTGTGGCATAATCTAGATCCAGGATGCTGACTTCCACATACTCTATCATTAGAAATTTTTTTTTGCACTGACATTTTTACAGCTAAGAAGATGATTAATATGCAACATAATACCCTATTTTTGCTGTACACTAACATATTGATGATAACTGAAATTGTGTAATCATTTTGTTTGTCTTTTGTGTGCTAATCGCTTGGTTAAGTGTGTGATTATACCTACCACACCATGGCTCACTACAGCTGGTATTCATATTTAACAAACCAGCTAATGCTAAAGATCTGTGCTTGCTAGAGACCACTTAATTGGTTGTTGAGAATGAAAAAAAATCTCATGAGAAAATAAAATAGCTTGTTCATTTTAGTCTTCATTAATTCTGACATATTTACATGGATGTTCTAGAACAGTTAGTTGTTTTCAACCTTCCTAATGTTGAGACCCTTCAATATAGTTCTTCATGTTGTGGTTACTCCAAACATAAAGTTATTCCATTGCTACTTCATAACTGTACTTTTGCTATTGTTATGAATGATAGTATAAATAGCTGATATGCAGATTGTCTTAGGCGATCCTTATGAAAGGGTCATTCAACCCCCAAAAGAGTTGCGACCCACAGGTTGAGAACCATTCTTCTAGAGGCTATAACTCTGAAACAATGCACTAGTTAGCTATTTGCTGAGATCTAGTTAGTACCTCCACAGGAGGGTACTATCTTATTCTAACCCAGATCTTTCCCTCTGCTCTGGGCACATTTTGTAAACTCACATGCTGTAGTCCAATTCCGTATGTCTTTGAGTTAATTGTATTCATCAGTGTAAGAATCTAAAACTGATTGAAATGAAGGCTTTCTATAAATGCCATTATGAATTAGATGCTAGAGAGTTCCTCTCCCTGTAAAACATTCCAAGTGATGCTCACATCCTAATGACATAAGTGAGGGTCAGCTGCTTGTAGGCCAATTCTTTCCATGACTAACCGCTGGTCCACAATTAGGACACTGATGAGAGAGTGATATCGTGTCATTCTGACTATGTTGGTGACTTCAGCAGCTGTTTGACACAGACTACTCACATATTCCATGCCATGATTCATCCATTCATTCATTCATTTAAGCAGACACCAGAGTCTCTGTGAAGACTGAATGGATAAATGGATGTAAAGAGGAGGAACAGTAAACCAGTCAGGTCACCACCTAAGAATGTCATCTATATAATAGGAGCCCAACTTGAATCAATGTCATTATTACTCAGGATAAATTCTAGAGTCTAAAAGTCAAAATTAGAAGAAGAATATGAATGTGATAATACTGACATTTTATTAAAAATTCATAATCATACCTGACACAAGCTATCTAGGATAATTCCCTCCTGAAACAGCTCATGGTTCAGTCACACTAGGATTCCTCTAACACTCCAGGATGGGTATTAGTCTGTGGAAGGTGAAGAAGCTCCTTTCAGTAAATAAGAAATTATTTAACCACGTGTCCTCACAATATTTACAAAATAAATTAAAATAATATTACTGACATTAGAATTTTAGGAAAAATATTTTTAAGAATGACAGCGTATTATATTGGTATTGAGAATAATTTAATTAATAGTTGTAGTCAAGGATAGAATGAAAAATCTCAGTTCTTACTTTATAATTAATATATTATTTAAAATACTGTTTTGTACAAAATAAAACATGTGAGATCATTTGCTGCATGAAGTTAATCTATTTATGTTATTAATTAACCAAAAGTCAACACAAAATAAAGATTCAAGTTCATCACTGTAACACATTCTCAACACATCTGTTAATGTTAACCTTTTTGGAGCTTCAGAACCTTTTTTTCTAACTATTTTGTTTAACTCCAGAAAAATGTCAATAATTTCTAGAATGTGATAAGAAAATGTTACATCGAAATAGTAAATAGATCTGGAATTCCTAACAGCTGAAATTTGTAAGATAATATATGTTTAGAAAAAAAATCAGACTACTTGGAAATTAGAATGTACTAATTTAACTGTGCCAAATTTAACACAGTCAAACTGTGCCAAAAGCAAATCCAGGCTGCTGACATCCTCAGAAGATTAGTAATATTCTCTGCTCTAAGAATCAGGGTTTGGCTAGTCATCATAAACTACACAATGTATTTCAAGAAAGCTACAAGCATTGCTTGAATTGCCTTGACTTCTTCCTATTGTGGTAATTACGTTTTGCTTGAAATCTATTAAAACAGTATATTTTTTTGTTGATAAGGATACATTATTTCAAAGTATTTCAGAATAATTAAATAGTAGTATATCATTATATGAAAGTAGTGAAACAAATACCCACTCACCAAAATTATTTCAAAACAAAAGCTATGTCTTTATTCAGCAGTTACTAAGAAGTGTGAGCACTGGACCTTTTATCACAGTACAGTGTTTTATTTCAAACAGTCATCAGGAGCAACAATTACTATTTACTTGGATAGTCATATCCAAAGCTACAGTTTTCTGCCTTGTTGACTGTCACTAACTTACTTTTTCCTGAATTAATTCCTTTTTAAAATAGCAACTCAAAAATGTCAGCAGAAAAATTAATCTAAAAATATTATTCAACTTCAATTGTAGCCATTGTAAATTATTGTACAGCAAAAAACACACTTTTAAATTCTTACTAGAAATAATAAGATGTTAGAAATTGTTTAAAAAATTAGAAAACCTGAAAACATTTTTTTCTGTATTTCTTTTTTGGTTTTCTGAGACGGAGTTCTCTCTATTACAGACTGACCTTGAACCCTTGAACTCACAGCAATCACCTGGGCTTGCTGTTGCTATTGACCACTGAAGAGGCATGTCGACACGAAGCATCATTTGGCTCCAGAAGCTCTCATCACCGAGTGAACGGACTTTTGCCTTAGTCACTGACTGAAGCTACAAGAAATTATCTTCCAAATTATCCACTCATAGTTACCGCCAAGACATGTTAGTTGTACCTTCACTCTCAGCTCCTCTTTTGACATCTGTTTCACTGAAGGCCCTCAGGAATCAGGAACAAAAATGGGGTTGAGTGTTTTCCTTCCGTTGGTCAAAGAGAATTCCATCTCCAGGGAGCCTTCAGGGTCAACAGCCAAGGGTTATAATTTCAGGGGCGTAGGCCTTACATGTTGGAGAATGGCCCACAAGCACATGAGTGCGCAGCACTTGAGGATCTGTGAGTGTGGCAGCATGAAGCTCTTTGTGCAAGTCCTGACAAGAGAAGATCCTTGGCTATCCATGAGCCTTTTTGATGAATACATACTTGGCCTCACAGTGCTTCTGTTCCTTCTGAGGTTAAGTGCTTTGTGTGAACAGATGCTTATACAGAAACTACCTACAGAAAACACAACATTAGTCGTGAAGGATAGTATAACATGGATGAAAGGAGAAGAAAGGAGGAATAAGAGGATGGAAAGTTTCAAGCACATAATAGAGTGGAGGGGATGAAGAAATGAAGGACAAGGAGGCTTAACTGAAATAAATTATGTATGTAGGAGTTACCTGGAAACCTTACGTCTAGTTATACAATGTAATGGTTTGTTTTTTCACGATAAATGCCATGAGCAAATGCAACTTGGGGAGGAAAACATTACTTCATCTTTAAGCTTATAATCCATCATGAACAGAAGTCAGAACAGTAACTTAAGGCAGGAACCTGAATGCAGGAAGCAGAGCAGACACTGGAGGAATGATGCTTACTGGCTTGCCTTTCAAGGTTTGCTCAGTCTGGTTCTTATCCAACTCAGTACCATGTGCCTAGGTGTGGGTCTGCCTACTTGGGTCCAGGCCTTCCCACATTAGACATTAATCCAGAAAATGCCTGAGAGTCATGTCTACTGGCCAAAGCAAGGAAAAGAATGTCTCAGTTGGTGTTCCCTCTTCCTGCTCAACCCAATTTGAGGCAATTTGTCAAAAACTAACCAGCACAATGATTTGTTGTCAATTTGAAACACAAACACATCTTTGTTAAATTATAAACTTCCTTTTCTTGTTTACTCCCAAAACTTCAAAATAATATCAAAATATAAAGCAAAACCTTAAAAGTCCAAGCCTTAAAAACAAAAAAACAAACAAAAAAACCATTCATAATTTCAGAGTTCAATATCTCCAAAAATTCAAAGTCCTCATGACCATAGGCTTCTAAAAATTTTTTTTAAATTATATAATTTCTTATTTCAAAATGGAAATACCAGGGCATAAACCAAAGTCTAGTTATATGCTTTAAAATCTGTAGGAAGGTCTGTGTCCTTTGCTTTTCTCCCAACAGTCTTATCTTCCAAGGTCCCACAACAATAGCACATTAATCTCTGAGCACTTCAAAACCTTCAAACATTCCCACAATCATGCCCGTCACAAGAGTATCCCACTTGGATAGAAGCCAGGGTAGGGTGAGACCTAAGACTTGAAGCATAAACCATAGAGGAATGCTGCTCACTAGCTTTCTTTCCACGGCTTGCTCATCTTGATTTCCTGTAAATCCCAGGTCCACATGCCTCGGGATGGCCGTGCTAACAGTGGCCTGGACCCTCCCACATCAATCATTAATAACGACACCCACAGGCAAACACATATACTAATGACTTCTATCAAGTGCAAGAATATGATTGAACAAAAGCAAGAAACTGCAAAGATATGTATAGAACATACCACAAGTATGTATTAACAAAGGCCAAGTTAGGGTAGAATACCAGAAAAAAAAATCCAGACTTTAAGATGTGTCATGTATTAGGGCTGGAGAGGTGGCTCAGAGGTTGAGAACACTGGATTCTCTTCCAGAAGGTGTTTATTCTATTCCCAGCATCAAACATGGCGGCTAACAACCATCTACAACTCTAGTTTCAAGGGATCTGACAACCTCTTTTCTCCACAGGCACCAGAGAACAAGTGGTATACAACATTCATGAAGGCAAAACATCTATACACATAAAAAGATGCCATAGATCAAGTTAAAAATAAAATATAAGTTACAGGAAAAGCCATAGCTCTGCCCAAACCTATCAGACTCAATGGACTTGCTTTACATCCATGCAACCATGACTCTAAATTTTTCTACATTTTCTTGATTTCTTCAATGTGACACACTATTAAGATTTTGTGAATGAAGTATGCTCTGTTCCTACACTAAATCAAATAAACTTAGTTTTGCTTGATTTATGTGTTTTTCAAATGACTTCTGGAATTCAAGATTTGACAGCAGGTATTCTATCTGATATTATATTATAGCATCTTAATGGACGAGTATTAAGTATTACTTAATGGACACTGGCTTCTTCTGTGTTTTCAGTGAATTGGGAGGAAAGAGATTTACATGGTAAATATTTTTTCTAATTGTGTACCATGCAAGGAACTCAGATCTTTGTTTGTCATAAAATAGGACACAACAACAGTAACAACAGTGCAGAACAAAACAGTGATGTTGTTAATTACACATTACAGAAATTCTTTGTACATGTGCCCCTAATTGATAATTCAGATATAAAGGATTTTTAGAAACATCTAGCATTTTGCAAATTAATAGAGAACTACTGCATCATTTTCAAATAGCATTTTTATAAACTAAAAAGCAAATAGAAGCTTTAATATATTACATATTTTAACATATTATGTTAACATATTATATTAATATATATATTATGTATATAACTATATATATGATATTAACATATTATAGCTGAAAAGGGGCTGAATTTCAGGCCTCACAGATACTTTATCTTTGAGTGGTCTCTAAGATTATAGTCCAGGCACATTTTTGTTCTGGGAGAATGTGATTAGTCTGTACTGACAGAAATAAGAGTTCAAGAAGTAACAAATTTCTACCTTCTATACACTTTTTACTGCACAGTGAAAGAATTTATAATGATGATTTCCTAGCTTCACTAAATCTCTTCCTTTTTTTTCAAATATTTTTTTTTTCTCTTCTTTACTCCTGACAGAAAAGAAACTGGCTATATCATACAACTGTGGATAATTCCATATTTAATGTTGCCATGGGCATATATAATGATTGTTATTAACTGTACCTGTACCTACTAGTAATATCCCGCACCCCACACTTATCTAAACCTTCATCTATAATCTATCTGCCCCGTCTATACATCCAACCACCTATTCATTTATCCATCAATCTCACTACCTCTCTACCCTGTTGCATCTATGCCTGTAACCATCCACCCAAACAATATATAGATGCACTAGCTATACATTAAATTCATTCTTACATTCACCAAACATCCATCTATTCATCCATTCATTCACTCATCCATCTATCCATCCATTATCCATCCATCATTATCCATCCATCCATCCATCCACCCATCCACCCGTCCATCCACCCATCCATCCATCCATCCATCCATCCATCCATCCATCCACCCATCCATCTATCCATCCATCCATTCATCCATCCACCCATCTATCCATCCACTCATCCATCCGTCCATCCATCTTTCTACACTTGTACCTCACCATAGCTCATCTAGCACATATCTATTTTTAAGCCCAGGTTTAAATATCATTATGATTAATAGAAGATACTTTTTACTGCACAGTGAAAGAATTTATAATGATGATTTCCTAGCTTCACTAAATCTCTTCCTTTTTTTTTCAAATATGTTTTTTTTTCTCTTCTTTACTCCTGACAGAAAAGAAACTGGCTATATCATACAACTGTGGATAATTCCATATTTAATGTTGCCATGGGCATATATAATGATTGTTATTAACTGTACCTGTACCTACTAGTAATATCCCGCACCCCACACTTATCTAAACCTTCATCTATAATCTATCTGCCCCGTCTATACATCCAACCACCTATTCATTTATCCATCAATCTCACTACCTCTCTACCCTGTTGCATCTATGCCTGTAACCATCCACCCAAACAATATATAGATGCACTAGCTATACATTAAATTCATTCTTACATTCACCAAACATCCATCTATTCATCCATTCATTCACTCATCCATCTATCCATCCATTATCCATCCATCATTATCCACCCATCCATCCATCCATCCATCCATCCATCCATCCATCCATCCACCCGTCCATCTATCCATCCATCCATCCATCCATCCATCCATCCATCCATCCATCCATCCACCCGTCCATCTATCCATCCATCCATTCATCCATCCACCCATCTATCCATCCACCCATCCATCCGTCCATCCATTTTTCTACACTTGTACCTCACCATAGCTCATCTAGCACATATCTATTTTTAAGCCCAGGTTTAAATATCATTATGATTAATAGAAGATACTTTTCAATATTTTACCATCCAAGTGACAATAAAAATGTTATTTAATCTCAATTAAAAGAGAAAAGGAGAGAATATACTCCTATCACTTATCTAATTTTTTTATTAAAGCCGAGCATTTTACTCTAATAAGTAAATCTGACTTTGTCTCTTCACCTTTTTGCTCCAGGAAATGAAATGATGATCTTGTCTCTGATTCATAATGATTGAAAGAAACTTATGCTTTTTAATCAATCTGAACATTTCCATATAAGTCTGTATTTCTCCCAGATTATGTATCCTTCATTGATCATCAATATTCACCATGTCACAGTTCCCAAGTATTGAAATAAGCCTTGAATTTGCAGTTGTACATCCACTTATCACATCAATATTCAATAGCCTTTCACTATGGCGTAAAATTCAGTGTAGGCAAAGGGTTATGAAACTAGAATCTTGGTATTTTATATATTAGTAAGGATATTATGCAATAGCCCCAAAATAGTTTTGCACTTTATTCAGTGTGTTCATATGTTAAAGATCATCCTAGATACAATTCCAGCACACAAATTTGTCAAGCAATTTTAAAATGATGAGCAATTATCAGGAGTTCCCCTAAATGATTTTGAAATTTCCTACTTTATAGCACATATGAATACATTTTAGAAATGTTTCTAGTTAAAAACATAGGTTATACTTTTAATGAATTTTGAAACAATAAATAATTTTCAGTATTTTACCTAATTAATTTGGAAATTTCCAAATTTTTAGAACTTACTTTTGTCAATTTTTTATCTTATTCATTTCAGTACTTTTTTAATTTTTAATTTTTTGAGATCTTTAAAATTGAACTCTAAAAAATTAATTTTCTCTAATTTGTTAACCTTTCAATTAGGTCCTACTTTTATTTCTTGTTAATTATTGTAATTTTCTATCTGAGAGTCCCTTACATAATAAGAAATAATTTTTTCTTTTATAAATTGCATGTCTTCAATATTAAAGAAACAAAACAGATTAAACCAAGTTACGTCTTTCATTTTGATGGTTCTGTTTGCTTAAATTTAAATATATTTAAAGGTCATGAATATCATTCTATTCTAAGGTACATTTAGCCTTATTTATAAATATAGTTTACTTTATTATGTAACAAAAACTCAATGTTTTACGTCTTTTCTTTTTTCTTTAGGTTTATCTTCTTGTTTTTTTTCCCCTAGAATTATATTTTTAAAAAACTTGTCTTAATTAGTAATAAGTGTATGTTCATGTGGTATAGTGTAATCTTCTGTTTATTTTGTTAGATGCTTGTATTATGGGCTGATTAAGTTCTTTAAGAAATCCACTATCTTGCTTTTATTTTTGGTGGAAACATTTCCGTTCTAGTTTTCCTCCCTGCCCCCTCCTAGTTCCCATTTCTCTAATCTCTCTCATGAACCCCCTCACCTCTTCTCAAATTCAGTGCTTTTTTTCCCATTGAATATTTATACCATACAGATACTTTGGGCCTTTCTTTATATTACTGTAAATGATTACAGTGATGCCACCTTGGTGTTGGACAGCTAATTAGGGGGATAATTCTCCTCTCCCTCAGCAATCATTAGTTTCCCGTAGCTCTTTGTCTAGGGCTGGGCTCTGTGAAATTTCCCTCTTCTATGTTAGCATGTATATTGGTGTTGCCATTGTTCAGATCATGTTTAGGCAGCCAAATCGTTAAGGTATCATGGTATAGCCTCCTTGTCATTTCTAGGAGACATTGTCTCATAGAAGACTCCCAACCTTCTGTCCCATACAATCTTCCCACCTCCTCTTCTACCACGTATCCTGAGTCTTAGGTGAAGGAATTGTGTTGTCAATGTTATCTACTGAGGTTGAGCACACAGTCATTATTTATCTTTCAGTTTTGGCCAATTGAATTTTTTTTTTGTAATGGTCTCCATCTGCAGCAAAGAAGTGTCTCTGTCAAGGTAAAATAATACTCACCTTTGGGCCAATTGATACCTTTTAGAATACAGTTAGGAATTATGCTTAAGTGTTGGTAGCATTAGTTTCTCCTATAAGACTATGACAACAGTATCTCTGGGTAGTTGGATAGGTTTCCAGTGCTAATCATAATTTCCTTTCTGTTGAGTAAGCCTTAAATCCACTAGACTGCTCTTGTTTACCACCAAGATGAGTCTCAGTTTTGCACCTTTGGGAATATCTTGCCATGCTGGTCACTGTTGAGTTTCATAAGTTTCATAGGTAGTCAGGATTACTGATTGCTTTCCTCCCTTGGCAGGTTGCACAGAATCTTCTGGTGCCATGAAAGACTGCAGGAAGAAAGCTTTCAGATTTAGCTGGAATACCTTGAGTGCTGTGTCTGAAGTACATGGTGTTTCAGCATTAGGGACTTACCTTTAACTTTTGAGAGGCAACCAAGGGCAACAACAATACCCTATAGTGTTCTGGGAGTCTCTTAACCTAGCATAACCAACAATTCAAAAGGAGGTGATTCATATCTTGTACTGTTGGTGGTGGTGATTGTCTGTAGTTCTTGTGGAGAGCATGAGGAGCTTTGTCAACCTAAGTGGCATAACTTTAAATAAGGTGCACATGTAATTTTAGGTTAACATAAAATACCATGATTCCTTACGTCTTTCTCAAACACCTTTAGTCTTAATTGTCCCTTAACCACTTTGAATTACATTTTATAGTTTGAATCTTCCACAAAAAGCAAACAAGGATTGGTATAGTCCCTATCAACTCTTCTATTTACTCAAGGCTGCTTTAATTCAGAGACGGTAAAGTTGGTAAAGAGAGTAGTGAAAGGGATTTAGGGTGATGGGGATTATGGGATGCAAAACTCTGCTCTGACTTTTTTTTTTTTCTGGGCTATGTCCTCTAAGTCATGGTGTCACCTGAAAGCAACAAGCCCCAGTAAACATGAGCTAAGACTTCTGACATCAACCTTTTTGATTTATCTCAGAAATTGACTAGTGAAACAACACATTTTTATTTATTGAATTCACTGTGTTTTCTGTACTGATTTGAAATGGTACCTAGAGTCTAGAATAATCACTGTAGCAGATTATTTCTAACATTGAGCCCATTAGTCTCTGCACTTTCATCCTATTCTCTGTGAACTTCCTTCTGTATGGCTTTGGTCTTGCAGCTTTGAACCCCAGTGGACCTTTGTATCAATTGTATCTATTATATTGTGCCAGACGAGATGCTACATGACCGCTAGGGTGTGCTAGTAGAAGTAGGGTTTCTGCTACAGCTTTCTTTTCCCAGCTTGTTGTCCTGAACCTACAAATCCAGATATCCAAATTACCAATGGAGAAGCAATGTGGGGAGATGAAAAGCAAGAGACACCACAAAGGCCGGGCACCCATATAAGCGGTATAAGTCTCCATTACAGGCACCAGTCAGGTACGGGCTTTGACAAGTCTCTGAGTGTCCAGGCTTGCCCACTAATGTCAAGCACTGGGGACAGGAGCTATCTTCTGAACTATGTTTTACATACAAAACTTTTCTTTGAAACATTAAAGTGATGTATTCAATGTTAACAAATGTCGTACAGTTCTTACAGATCATTCATTCAATCAGCTATAATGTATAGATCTGAGTTTTATTTCCCTATGGATAACAGTTGTCCTGCTAAGCCATGACCTGGTTGTGCTATAACCCTGGGAGGATGGTTCTTTTCTGGGGAGGAGGCAGGACATTAGTTGGGTGATGGGGGTAGATCTGTGGGAGATGGACAGAGATGGGGGTGGCAGGGGAGGAGGGGGCTGGGATAAATTATATATATATATATATATATATATGTTGTATGAGAGAAAAAAAATAAAACAAAATTTAAAAATTTCATTTTAAAAAGGAAATGTAAAAATGTTTGCTGTATTATTTAAAATATTTTGTATATGTTTATTTTTTTAATTTAGTTTTTCTTTCACAAAAGCAAATTAAATTGATATTTTCTAACAAATCTAAACAAGAGACAAGATAATATTCATGAATATTAAAACAGTACTGGGATATTTTACTATTTATATATGAAGTCTAAGAATAAGGTGTGCTTTAAATTTTAAATGTTTTTCATGTCAGATATGACTACATAGATTTATCTCTGATAATAAAAATATATAATATATACAGCCATTAGTATAAGCCTTTTTTAGTATGCTTTGCTGAGGCAGTATTTCCTTTCTACTGTGAATAGAAAATTCCTATTTTAAATGATGAATTTTCTTCTACTACTACATTTTGCTAACTAATTTTGTAGCTAATCTTATTGTACTTTCATTTGTAATGTGGTAGAGTGTTCTGCATAGTCTTGTAGTTATCAAATAAAAACGTAAAACAAAGTATTTTGTGTTCTCATTATTAATATTGTTGATTTGGTAAAAACACGTGAGGTGTTTGATATTCTTACTTAAAAATGTGTTTTTCTACATTAAACTGGTGTCATGAATAGCAATCAATGATCCCAGAAAAGCTGAAATGTGAAAATGCATTTATGTTGCTGAAGTATCACCAGGGCAGAGATTGCTCGGGTTTCAAAAAAGTCCTAAAGGTCTTTGTGTTTCTGGAAGAGTATGTGGTGTGTGTTTGTGTGAATGATAATGTGTCTGTGTGTGTGTGATGTGACATGTGTGATGTGTTGTGTCTGTGTGTGATGTGTTGTGTCTGTGTGTGTGTGATGTGTCTGTGTGTGTGTGATGTGTCTGTGTGTGTGTGATGTGTCTGTGTGTGTGTGATGTGACCAGTGACTACTTTGACTTCTTACATTCCCCTTCCCACATTGTAGGCATGGATTTGGTTCCAGTGACAAGGTTCTGAGGATAGCATCCCCACAGAGGCTGACACACACATTCAGCAGTGAGTCAGTACTAGCCACAGTCTAATACCTTGTCAGGTACTTGTGCAGTGCTGGTCCTTACCCAAATGCTGTACTTCGGGATTATTTTTTTGTTTTCTGTTTTCATGTTATTTTCTGATTTATCCTTTAGTTATGATAGAGTACAATGAAAGTGACATTATTTTTAGATAATTAAGATGTTTTAGTTATAAGTGGGTTTATATCCAAATATACTTGTTACATTTTATATCACACTGGGTGATTACAAACTCTGCCATTGAAAGAAGCTATTAAATAGAGTGGAATAATATTTTGTGACTCAGTTGTTATACGGTATGTTATTTTTAAACTATGTGCCAATTCTATTGTGATTTGTGAACTTCATGTTAGATCACAACATAATGTCTGCCTTTAAAATATCTGACCATTAACTGCTTTAATTGGTTTTTAGAACAATCCTACATTATTTTAAAATTTGTCTTTTTTTGTTGAAAATTTCACACATGCATATATTGAAATACGATCATAAATGCTCCCATTTTCCCCTCTAACTCCTCTCAGATTACTTCCATCATGCCTTCCTCTCAGCTTAATGTCTCTCTTTTATAAATAATTCAGGAAGTCAAGTCAGTGATGCCTATTTGTGTATGGGTATAGTACCATCCACTGGAGAATGGAATTCTACTAGAGACCACATCCTAAAAGGGGGTGTTGATTTCTGAGGTGGATGTCCAGCACTTATAGTGCTTGGTTTCTAGAAGGTTGTGGTGGCTGCATGTTCATTTCAGAACATCTGTAACATTTTGCACTCCTACATTGTGAGGATGATAATGATGATGAATTTTGTGGTATATGTGTGTCTGTGTGTGTGTGTGTGCAAGCATGCAAGTGGAGAGCAGAGAATAACTTCTGGGAGTCAGGTCTTTCCTATTGTGGGTTCTGGGTTTCAAGCTCAGGCCAGCCAGCTTGTATGTTTACCCCTGATCCATCCTGAGGTGGGAAGAGAGATACATAGAAGAGTCTATTATCCAGAGTGCATTTTGTAATGGGTAGACAAAAGTCACTCTTGTTAATGTTAGAAAATATTTGTTATTTCTTGAATCATCTTATGTGGACTCAATTTTGGAAGTTTTCAAAATAAACTCCGGAGACTTGCCTTTTATCATGTTTGAAAATATGTATTCTGATTCTAGCATGGCATCCATTTGGAATAGTGCATCACGAAGTCTCTGCAGATTCCTTCATGTCAATGTGAATGGACATTTTTACACTTCATGGTGAAGCTGCTCAGGTCTTTTCAGTTTGAATATTATTTGACCGTAAGGATGAACCATAGTTCATGAATCCATTCACCTTCAGGGGGACAGTCTTGACTTAACTTTAGCTCAGTAAACAATATTATTTTCAAAACAGTTTCTAATTTTTTTATTTACATATGGGTGTGTGCCTGTGTACCATGTACTCACCTGGTACCTGCAGAAGACAGACAAGGGCTTGCATCTCCTGGAACTTGACTAACAGATGGTTGTCAGCCACTTACTATGTGCATGCTGAGAACTGAACCTAGATCCTCTAAGCCATTTCTCCATCATCAAAACAAAATTTTATAATCTTAATATCAATAATCTCTTTACTGATTAAGTTCTTGACCTTGTATTTAAAACCCAATAAATCCATAATACTAAGATGATAGTTCCATTATATAATCATCAAATATTTGTTATATGTGTATTTTACATTTAAGCTTTTATTTGCAACCCACTTCTGACAATCAGTTTTTATTTATATATTTAGAGCATGTGGTTTTATTTCAACTGTTTACATTCTGGTTAATATTAACCATATTATTACCATTTCAGCTGCTGACAAAACCTGTCTTTCCTGAATATGTGGGTTTTTTAAAATATTTTTTAAATTTTCAATCTCTCCACTTAGTGAAATAACTGTCTTCTTTAAATCACTTTTCCATTAAGTCTCACTGAACAAAGTACGCTAATCAATATCTCCCTGATGTCTGCCCATTCCCTCCCCTCCTCTGAGCTCATGCTATGGGAAGAGTCAAGCTCGCTCCATTGGTACTGAAGCAGTAGAACCTTAAGTGTCGCCATCATCCTTGTACTATGAAGTCAGTGTCGAAATGAGCATTCCTAACGAGGGTCTTTCTAAGAAGGACCGAGTGTGGTACAGCTTCTCCTGTCTCCTGTTTATCCCAAACTGTCCTTTTCACCCTTTGGCTGGGTAGTGCAGATTTCTGGCTCCTTTTTTAAAAAAACAGTCTGGAATATCTGATTCCTTCTGACTCCAGGAGAGAAAGTACTAAGGAGATTACTGCTCAGAGGGTTTTGTTCCTTCATTAGCTACCTAGCTTAATTCTCTTGGTTTCAAGATAATTGAGTATAGGAATGGAGTTCTTTGCTCACAAGTGAGGAGAAAGCCATCCTGTTTAGACAATGATTGTTTTTTTGATGAGAAGATCTGTTCAGGGTGTTTGTTATTCCCTGGAGTGTCTGTACATGCTGATGCTATCAGAAACACCTTATTGCCTTTCCTTCAGTTAACTCTCCAACACACTCTCTATTTCATATAAATACATGAAGAAGTTTACAAGATGCACAAAGTTAAATTTAGTTGCAATGTTTAAGTATTATTATCCCTGCCTTAATTATCCCAGTTTTGTTTACAGATAATGAATAGTCAAGAGTCTGAGTTAGTGATTCAATCTTCCAGATTTTGTTTTTGTACCCTTCCAGTCAAATTAATTTTCCTGAATGCATAACAGTTTTAATTGTGAAGGCATATAAAGAAAAATGTTCTTTTAGTTACTATCTATTTTCTACTATACTACTATTCTACTACTACTACTATACTATTTTCATGTAATAAGGAAATGGGAGTTATTCAATTCTGAGTGTCTGGTAATATAAAAGACTCATCACTTAAGACATATTCACACAAATTTCAGGGATTAGTTTTTTTTCGAGACAGGGTTTCTCTGTTGTAACTCTGGCTGTCCTGGAACTCACTCTGTAGACCAGGCTGGCCTCGAACTCGCAGAGATCTGCCTGCCTCTCCCTTGGAGTGCTGGGATTAAAGGCATGCACCACCGCTGCTAGGCTCGTGGATTATTTTTAGGTGGCAAATTTGAGTGTCTAAGAAATGGAGTTCCCATTTGATAGGCACTCTTTTTATTAGCCGTACTGTATCTTGTAAACCTTAGAAGCCCAGCGGGTGTCACGTAAGCAATCTGAGGGTTTGCATGAATGAAGACATCTCCTACAGTAGAGAACCACTGATTTTGGAGACAAACATCAGAGAACAGGTGCAGAACTGTCCGCATTATGCATTTTTGATTGATGACTACATCATAATGCCACTGTATAAGAAGTATCTCTAGACAGGCAGTTGACATGTGAGTAGGATTCAGATTCATAGGTTAACATTATCTTCTTAAAGGCATCAGGGTTCTAACATTGCATATGCCACTGTGTCTAGCAATTTCTCCAAGGAGTATTGGCTACTCTTTGTCTGTAGCACAGACGATGAAAATATATTGAAGTCCCTTGTTAATACCAAGTAGCTTTACCCTTGAAAACCACCCTCTGATGTGCAGCTCTTCTCTGCTCTTAAAGCATTTTCTCCTTGTGCTTTGCTCGAAATGCTGTTTTCCTTGTGGACAAATTAGGACTTCATTTTTCACATCCCCCAAAGTTGATTGATTGATGCAGAAATCCAGTGCAGTATCCAGTAGTCTTGTTTAACTCATACTTGACCTGGGCAGAGCTTTGCCCTGTCGGACTCCTGATATTCTTGTCATAAACCACTGAGCTCTGACAACACAGGCTCCTGGTCTCACTTCTGAGGTAAACGGCCTTTTGCAATTGTATACTTTCCTTCTTCCCTTCTCTGATGACTGTATTCGTGCAGGTGCTGAGGAAGTCTGTCTTATCAGTTTTCTCAAATGCTGGGCTGGTGACAAAATCACCCAGATGTCCTTCTGACAGGAGTGTCATTCTTGTAAGACTGAAAGTCCACATGAGTCTGCTTGTTTGTTTCTTCATCATGAATCTTGTAAGAAGCGTTTTTGTTTCCCAGGGTCCAGCCCCAGAGCTTGGCTCAGCCACTCTGCTAAGTTCCTATCTCTGTACGTCCCTGCTGTCACTCTACAGAGTGCTTAGTCTCAGGGTTTCCCTTGCTTCCACTCTGCTGAGTGCTCATTCTCAGTACTTCTTGTACTGTAGCTCTGCTCTAACCACCCTTTAATCCCTTAGAGTACCGAAAATACTTTTCATACTTTCCATATTACATTTAATTTTATAAACTCTAAACTTGCCTGTGATTATGATACAGAAACAAGAAGCTATGTTGCATATTATATAAGATTTAGTTATTTCCAAGTCTCTATTCCTGGAAACCTTATTTCTTACTCCACTTTCAAACAAACAGTATAGCAACCGCAATTTTTTCTCACGTTATTCTGGGATTGTAAGTATCTACTTTGCCTCATTCTGGTCTTTCTTATTATCTTCAGTCACACACACACACACACACACACACACACACACATCTCTCCCTCTCTCTCTCTCTCTCTCTCTCTCTCTATATATATATATATATATATATACATACATATGCATACATATATACGTATATTTGTGTGTGTGTATATGTATATATATATATGGGTATACGGATATATAAAACTTTTTGTGTATGTATGTATATATCTGTCTTTCTGTCTGTCTGTGCCATCATCATCTATATTTCTATTATCTATCATTCATTCTACAATACAGTTATTGACTTATACGCATTCATTATAAATCAGTTTTCTAGCATCAATTTATTCATAGCTATACAATTATCATCTATTTATTACTTGTGTATAGTCTATCCTGTCTGTTTGCTTCTCTCTATATATATCTATATCTATATCTATATCTATATCTATATCTATATCTATATCTATCTATCTATATATATATATATATATATATATATATATATACCCATCAGTCAATCATCTCTTCACTTCCATGTTCTCTCACCCACTCATGTAACCATTCCACCTACAGATCCTTCCCATTCCCATCTGCTATTTTCTGGCCATGCCTGTTGACTTTATTCCTTTCATTCTTTTAGCAATCTCTTTAGGTATAATCTTTCATGTTAATGTTTGCATTGCATTCTCCAGGTGATGCCTTTACAAAACACTTGTGTGTATGTATGTGTAGTCTATGGGTCCTAGGAACTAATGTGGAAATTCTTTCCTTTTCAGAATCTAACATGGACTTTAATTATCATAATGGACATTTCTGAAGCAAGGAAGAACCCTTCCCCCATAATACATTGTAGTTCTGCATATTGAGAATAGTCAGTGAAGCTGGAATGGTAAAACCAAATAAAAGAAAAAACCAAATACAGATGTGTCATGACTAGTGTATGAAACATTCCTGCAAAGCTCTAACCAAATACAGATGTGTCATGACTCGTGTATGAAACGTTCTTGCAAAGCTCCACCTTTGAAGGCTCGCTCCCCAGCTGACAGTATCATTGTGTCAGATTCATAAATTAGTAACATATTGACAAGCTTACACCTGATGGGCAATAAGGTGTAGGACCAAGCAGAGGCACTAGGTCACTGGAGACACATTAGGTCACCGGAGACACATTAGGTCACCGGAGACAGGCCTTCGGAAGACACTGTCTCTCTGTTCCCTGGGCTTGATGGAAGAAGTGACTTTCCTCCACCTTGCCTTTCCACCATGGAGATTCTCCACTGTCACAGTCTGAGAATTGAATGGAGCCTGCTGACCGCCAGCTGACACTGAACCGTGGTGAATCTTTCTTCATATAGATTTATTTTCTTCAGGCATTTTGTCACCACAACAAAAATATAGACAACAGAGGATGGTTTGAAATAGAATAGACTTGGCTGCGCAACCCGCTTACAAACTGCTGCTTACAGTTGTCAGCAGTGTTCTAAGCATATGCTTGTCCCTGATGTTTTTGCTGTGCCCCGGCTATTTGTATTTTGACAGTTTTATGTCCTAGAAAAGCATATTTCTCTCTTTCATTCTCAAAATTGGTTGCAATTATGTTATCTTTTATGTTTACCCATTGGCTTCTGGCTTTTGCTGACTTTTGTGATTACGGAAAATATCTCTTTCCTAAATATAGTCGCAGTATTTCATTTATATGTGGGATAGTTTTCCCATGTTTTTTTTTTCATTCTCCTTTAAGGACAAAAGACACATCAACAATTGTCTATCGCTCTAATTTCAGAAGCTAGCAGGCAGCAGTTTCTTGTTTAAATAGAAAAATCTTAATGTCTGTATGTGTGCTGTGCACACATGTATGATATGTGCACATGTCTGCTTTATGTATGTGGAAAATACAGAAGTATATGTGCCACAGTGAACACATGGGGGTCAGAAGAACTTTCCTGACACTGTGTTTGAGGCACGTTGTCCTTTGCTGACTACTGCTGTGTATTCCAGGTAAGCTGGCTGCAAGCTTCTGGGGATTCTCCTATCTCTGCCTCCTCTCTTAGCTCAGGATCATTAGACTTAAGAACACTCATTACAAGGTTTGATTTTAAGTGCATTTTTGGAATCCCAATTTGGTTTGTCTACCAACTAACCAACCTCTGCAGAAGCTTTTTGATGGACAGATGTCTGAATGAGTCAATACAAAGTCTTTTTAAGACTTTAATCTTTAAAAAAAGACTTCTTGTTCACCTTTATGTCATGGTACCCAACCTGTAATAAGCAGCTGGCATGTTTGTATTACTCTATATATGTCAAACTCTTCTCCCAATAACCTTAGTATGAAAATGGCTTACCACTTAAAGTACCACAATGTACTTTAGTCAAGGATAAACACATGCAGTTTTAAGTTGCTATGAGAACACTTCAATTGCAAATGGTGGATAATCTATCTCAACCATTATAAAGACATTTTACTAACTCACAAAATAGGGATTAGAGAGGTTAAGGTATTATTGTAATATCTTCATATAAAGGAACAATGTGATTCTCATAAGAACATATGCGTGTGTCCATATTTCTGTGTGTATATTGTGAGCTGGGCAGATGAGAAACAGAACAGAAATTTGGTATATTTCCACAATGTCAGAAATTATTGAGTAACACATTCATAATGTCAAGTTTTGATGGTTTCAATTGCCACGGTGGACACAGGTTCATTTGTGACCATCTGAATTACTAAAACTAATGTCACACAATAAATATCTATGCATCTACATCTATAATCTTTAATCTTTATCTTTAAACTTTAATTTTTATCTTTAATCTTTATCACTGTCTTTCCATCTGTCTGTCTATCATCTATCTATCTATCTATCATCTATCAATCTATCTATCATCTATCTATCTGTCAATCATTCTATCAGTCTGTCATTCAATCACCCATCTATCTATCTATCATCTATATATCTATAATCTCTACCATCTGTCTATATATATCATCTATCGCCTCTATCATATTGTATCTATCTATATATCTATCTAATCTATCATATAGATCATCATTTATCATCTATCTATCATCTATCTATCAATCTATCTATCATCTAACTTTCTTCTATCTGTCTATAAATTTACCTATCAACCATTTATAATCATTTATAATCTATCTATATCATTTCTATTATCTATCTATCATCTGACTTTTCATCTATCTGTCTATGAACTTATCTATCAACCATTTATAATCATTTATAATCTATCTATCTAGTTATAGGATGACTATAATGGGCTATGAGCAAGCAGCAGATTTCAAGGGGTCTTAGAAGTCATTGCAGCCTGAAAACCGAATGTTTACAGATGTGTAAAGGGAATTCTTTTGAGATGTGAGCTACCCAACTGCTATGGGAGTTACTGCTGTTGTGAATCAGGATGTTGTTTGCCATAGAGCTGCACAGTTGACTCCAGTTGCAGAGATGAAAGGGCAGGATCAGGTCCGTGATGGATGGATTCAGATAGGTAACAGGAGGATGGGTAGACAACAACTGGTGTTGGTTATCTGAACATCAAGGACCAAGCTAAAATGCAGCAACTGAGGGTTCTACCAATAGAACTTAAAGGGATTTAATAGCCCCTCGGTGCACAGAGGATATGACCAGATGACAGATCGGTGAGTGAGAACCATTAGCATAACAATACTCAGTGTTCATCTCTTTGTGGGGTTCAGATAAGGATGTGTATCCTTTCCTTGGTCTGTTATAGCTGGTAAATTTTCAGAAAAGGTTTCCTTCACAGTCCCAGTTTATGCTGACAAATGAATAAGGTGGCACCCTTTCTATGACTGAAATGTCATCTATCAGTCTGTGTTGTACAGATTGTACAAGACAAATTGTGCTATTCACCTGTCCACCCAAGTACACAGTCATCCTCTATTCTCAAAATGCAGTCAAAAGCTGTTTGTCAAAAGGAATATCTCCTGGCAAAGTAGAGCCTAAAAATATCTGTGTTTATACTACATGGAATAACTACAGGGAAGACACAGATGAACTCAGATACATATGCACATAAGAACATACATACACGCACCTACATTTTTATCTTTTTCCTCTGTTTTCTCTATCCACATTCTCCCCTATCCCCTCTCTCTCTTGCTTGCTTGCTTTCTCTCCCTCTTAGCTTTATTCTCTTAAAGTCTATTTTTATTCTGCAAGAGCTAAATGACCACTGCCAGCAATTGATACTTTATATATTACAAATTTTACAGGTAGTAAAAGAAAGTTCACAAAGAAAGCACTGCTTACTAATTAGCAGTTACAGAACCTTATGATTACATCCTCCTGCTTCCATGATGCAGTTACCATCCTGATTCAATCACCACAAAGACTAAGCTCTGCCTTGACACTACGACTGCAGCCCTGGTTATGGTGGAAGGAGCAGAGGAATAAGCCTGGATCCAGATACTGTCTTTCCTGATTTTAAAGTGTGAGTTAGCAGCAAGTTACCTTCAAAAGATTAGTGAGAACCTGGGTTACTGAATGGTTCATTCTGCTTCTGTCAGTCTTCAGTATTTTCATTTAAAAACAACTTTGTTTCTTCTTCAGAAGCAAAAGCTAACATTCAGCCACAACTTTCACTGAAGATCTGTGAGCCCCGTGCCAGAACCTGGAGCAGTTACAGTGTGAACATTCTCTTTTTAAACTGGAGTTATTAGTGTAGGCTATTGATTGCTTTCAATGTCCAAAACCAAACTATTCCTACAAAACAGGAGTAAAATCCTTAATAAACAAGTTGTAAGGTATCTGTGGCAGGAGAACGGGGATGTGGAGAGCAACACTGAGATTGACATATGAAAGACATCAATTGGTAAAGATAATGGGAAGCCTTCCCAAGTTGGGCTACATGTGACAATCTGTACATGCAGGAGAAATGTCCAGAACACACAAATGTGAGGAAAAGCCAATGTTTGATAAATAAAGGCTCATGAGACACAACACAGGGGTGTTAGGGCTTATGTCTTTCCTCAGGATAGTATCCTATGTCTATTCTCAGGACTCTCAGTCTCTCCTTCTTAATAACCTGTCTTTACTTATATGAGGTGAGAACTAGCCATGTATCATTGATGTAATCCTTTATTCTGATACTCCAGAATCTGAACTCAGAAAGCCTCTATAACAAAGCAAGTCATTTCATAGTTCATTCTGAATATATAGAAGTGGACTAGTCTGGATGACATTAAGCTTTTCTCTATTGATTAGATAGTGTTAGTGATAGATTACCAAGCATGCTTGTAGACAGAAGTTCAGAGGCAAAGGAGGGTATAAACCTCCATAGAGTCAAAAGTGCATAGCATTGCATCAGCTCTGTTAACTGTGTGGTTACCTTTTCAGAATGTTACCAAACATTTGACATACATAAGTGAGAAAATCTTGTTATAGTTCATGGTTTCAGAGGCTCCCTCATGGCAGAGGGGCAGGGCAGAGCAGAGCCACACACAGCACAGCAGCCAGCAAGCAAGAGAAGAAAACACCAGTGCTCACTACTTGTCCGACTTTCTCTTTTCTGTTCAGCTTCTGGGTTGCTGTCATCCATATTCAGGGTAGATCTTATTCCAGTAAATTCTGTCTGGCAACAGCATTTGCACCTAGATATTTGCTTCATTTGGCAGTGGAGATTAACCATCACAGCAATTGTCAGTCAGAGTGTGAAATGTTTAATATGGTGTATGAATAAATAGGGGACTCTATCTCAGAATTGAGAGCTGATAAAACCCATTATTCCTCAAGTTACTTTTGACAGGGTATCTTACCAAAATGATGGAAACAATGCAAATTTCAAAATATTTATTGATATGATAGATTCATATTCTGTCATACTAGGAGAAACCTTTAGCATGTACTCCCTTTTATTCATAGTTTATTCTTGAAAATTGCATTTGAAAACTATGAGATATTTGTGTTAATATGACAAACATAATTGTACCATTGATGAAATGGGATCAATAAGATAATTTAGTGTCATTTTTTTCTTGATTGTTAAATGAAATTATATATAAAGACATTCAGAAAAATGCATAAACTCTATTTTCTAAGATAAGATTTAAATATCTTTGCAAATATGTATAATAATAATAACAATAAGACATAATTTATATGCATGCTCGATAGTGGCCATAATTACAGTTTAAAACTTTTCATAGGGAAAATTCTTTTTAGATAATGAGTAAAAACCCTAATTTAGTTATGTGTGGCTGCTTGTGTGGTAAATAAGCCAATGCCCCAGGAATATATTGAAAAATTCTGACATATGGAAATACTAAGCAAGCCTCCTACCATTTACGATGCTGGAATCAGTGAGGTCATAGCTAAAATAAAAACAATATATCTAATTATCTGTGGGAAAGAGCAGTTTTGTATATATTTATGAGATGATCTAAAATCCTTCTTCCAGCAAATGACTTTTAAAGATGTTTCTAACACACTTCCTCATAAATCATATGCAACCTCACCCATGAATGCCAAGAACTAAGACACTCAGTACATTATCTCAGGACACGCTGCTACTGAAGGGTCCTTGAAAATGGTAAAGTCAAGAAACACAAATAGTCATTAAGTTACAACTGGAAAACAAAGCAGATAATTCTCATGTATACCATAGTACACATTATTTTTGTAAAGTCCTGAAATATTTCTGGTGCTGTGTACAGAACTTTGAGAGTCGTTTGCGCTAATGTTCAGTTTGTCTCTTAACAAACTGCGATTTTTCTTTTTCCCTTCTGACTCCTCTACCAATACTCGTCTTTCCTCATGTTATCTGAGCCATCTTAGCATTCCGCTTAAGTGGAAACATTCACTTAAAAAATCCCCAATTTAATTGGAATCCATAAAAAATATTGTCTCTGTCCTGTTAAGAGGCAAACCCCTGAAAATCCTTGCTATTGTGAGATACTGGGAAGGTCTGATTAATATTGGGAGATCTGTTTGGAACACACTCATCCTGGAGGGCACCTGAGGGATGATCCCAGCTTCAGTGATGAAACTGTCTCCTATAATAAAAGCACATGAGCATTTTCTTTTCCTTTAGTAAAGTCAAAGAGGAAACACAGCCAGCGTGACACTGACCCCAAAGTCAGACCGAGTTTGACCTGCCTTCCTTATTGAAACAGCTTGGGGGCATAGCTACCTTCTTAGCCTTCCTTAAAATAAAACTTCAACTTTGGCAATGTTCACACATTGTTTGTCTTCTTTCCATCTGTCTTCATCTTTCCGTCTCTGTCTGAAGTCATCTCCACTTGTATTAGCATTTATTCCTACCTTTGGGCATATGGAATGGCAGTAATAAAAACATTTGCCATCTGTCAAAACATTTAGTCAGTTGGATACTTTAAAAAGATGTAGACTGGCCTGTCTCTATTGCCCTATTGGGTGTGTTCAAATATTCTTTTATAGATGAGATAATAGCAGTCTGATTCTCGCTTTAACAGCATGCTGGTTTATTTATTTATTTATTTTCAGATATATTTTTTTCTTTCCACACATGTGTATAACTTCTGCACACCACAATGTGTGCAGGTGTCAGCAGAAGCCAGAGGGCATCTGAAATCATCAATAGAAGTTACGCATAGCTGAAAGCCACCTAATGCGTGCACTAAACAGAGACAGGTCCCTGGAAGAGTGGTGAGTGCTGCTGAGCCACTCCTCCAGATCCAGCCTACTTTTAAAAGTAAGTTTTGCACTCAGTGATCATTTACGTTTTCAGGGTTTACTCGTGGGTTCTAAGACTGGAGTATGCAGTGTTGTGAGCTGAGCCCTTGTACAACAAATAATATTCTATTTTAAATTTGAGCAGTCACTTTAGAAAGTTTCCAACTAACACAGGAGTACAGCAATAGAACGAGGCATGTCTGTCTAAACTCACCCACTCCCCTGTTGTAGCATTCTTCGCATTAGAGTCGCCGTCATCTCTCTTACACACATTTTACCTCCAAGTCTGACAGGCTTCTCTGCCAAAATTTCATCTGGATGTTATAACATGTTCATAATTCAGTTTCCACTTCAATATATCCACAAAGGAACTTATCTGTGTTTTGCTTTTATACCTGTGACATGTTTTATATTTATGCTATGGATATGTTTTAAGTCTGTACATTTGCAGCTCAGTGAAGAATTAGTTCTTTTTTCCCCTACTTCCTGGCTTTTTGGAAATTTCATATATGAACCCTGCATCTCTACCACTCCCATCCCTCCACCCCCAACTGGTTCCATGCCTCCTTCACAATTACTATTACAGGTATGCACACATTGCTCTGTGTGTGTGTGTGTGTGTGTGTGTGTGTGTGTGTGTGTGTGTGTGTGTGTGTGTGTGTGATGTGCACACGTGTATATATGATACTAAATCCATTTAGCTTTGG
Source organism: Cricetomys ansorgei (assembly GCA_026225945.1). Taxonomy (NCBI): domain Eukaryota; kingdom Metazoa; phylum Chordata; class Mammalia; order Rodentia; family Nesomyidae; genus Cricetomys; species Cricetomys ansorgei. Next base: position 2,201,507 of record JAMJFZ010000726.1, on the reverse strand, counting down.
TCTTATGAGCAGATGTCTGGAGATGACCACTTGGGATACAACAACCTATGGAAAGCTAATCCTGGAAGCAACCAATACTTCCTGTTAGCAGTCGCTGACTATGTACAACTCTTTATGTAGGTATGACTCATAGGGAGTTTCTGCTGTCCACATTGGCATGATAGCTGGTAACGTCATTATACCAGTGCTCTTCAGGAAACAATACTATTGTGATTTCATACACACTTTTCCCCTATGATGACCACGGAGCACTATTTGGTGTAGGTATTCTGGTTCTTTGGGTCCTCTGATCCTTCTGCCCTGATTACTGTGATTTTTTCTTTGAGTTATATGTATAGGGCTATATTGAAAATGAATCAGCCAGGGCTTGAATTTCCACAGACACTTATTCTTTGCATTTTGATCAGATGTGAATCTCTGTAAAAGTCTCCAGCTTTTGCAAAATTCAAAAAGAATTGAATACTTTTCAATTCATAAAACTTAGAAGCTTCTCATGGCAAAGGACACTATCATTTGAATAAAGCAGCAGCCTATGTAATGGGAAAAGATTTTCACCAACTACACATCTGACAGAAGGCTAATGTCCAAACTATATAAAGAATGCAGGAAAATAGATATCAAGAAAAAAATAACCAAATTTTTAAAATGAGATACAGATCTAGAGAATTCTCAGTAGAGGAAACACAAATGGCTTAAAGAAATGTTAAACTTAAAGAAATGCTCAACATCCTTAGCTATCAGGGACATACAAAGCAAAAGTACTTTCAGATATCATTTTATACCTGTCAGAAGGGTAAAGATCAACACAACAAGTGAAGATCATGCTATCAAGGAAGTGGGGTAACACCATGCACTGCTGGTGGAAGAGCAAACTTCTACCACAGGATCCAGTAATACCACTCTTCGGCATATACCCAAAAGATGCTTCATTCTACCACAAAGACACTTTCTTAATGATGTTCATTGCTTTTCTAGTTATAGTATCCAGAAATTGCAAACATTCTAGATATCCCTCAACAAAAGAATGAATAAAAGAATGTGATACATTTGCACAATGGAGTACTACTCACCCATTAAAAATATGGCATTTTGAAATTTACAGACAAATGGATGGAACTAGAAAAAAATCATACTAAGTGAAGCATCCCAGATGCAGAAAGACAAGCATGGTATGTATTCACTTGTGTATGGACACTAGGACACTAGCTGTGCAGGCAATGATAACAAATCTACAATCCATGGAAAACAGAGAGTGGGTATAGAGTATGGGACCAAAGGTAAGAGATCTCACTGGGGAAGGGAAACAGAATAAATAGCTACTGATATATGGGAGAAGGATGGGAGGACCAAGAGGGGAGGAAAAGGTAGAGGCCATTGTGAGGGGAAATACAGGAAGAGACTGCTAAAATCAGGGGCATTTGAGGGGTAGTATTTCCATACTACCTGATACAGTAGAAACTTTGTGTGTGTGTGTGTGTGTGTGTATGTGTGTGTGTGTAAAGGCAATCTAAATGAAATAACCAAATAATGAGGGGGGCAGAGTGCCAACTGGACAGCTTTATCACCAAACAGTGTCCAGTCCCAGGATTGGGTCATGGCTAATTAACTTTTTTATTAAAGGAGTCCATGGGAACCCCCAAACAACCCAAGCCATTGCCAAGTCTGTAGGTTTCTCTCCACAAACTGACAACAACGCCTCATTGCTGAAGACAACATCTTCACAACTCATTAAAAATGGGGATGTCAAGTCAGTGCCTACATAGAGCCTTCACCCCTGTGCTGCAGTGCCTTTAGTATAGGGGATACTCTCCAAGATCTCAAGAGTGAAACACAAGCACCATGTCAGGCACAAACCCTTTATCTACAATAATGTACTGCCTACAAGATATGCCAGGCAATGATGGCACAGAGCTTGTGGGGTAACCAACCAAAACAGAAGAAAATAAAAAGATGCTTCTTTGATGACAGGTGAGAGCTGCTCCTATCTGTGGGCGTGAGGACAGATATTTAGAATGCGGTTAACAAGTACATTGTCCCAGGACAATGGCAGTAGTTCTTGCTCTCTATGAGCTATGACCTTTGAAGCTATAGGCAGTTGGATAGGTTCCATTAGACACCCGTGGTTACCTGTAAGATAAACGTGCCACTATTGAGGCATTGTGAATATCTCGTCAGTCCAGTCATAGTGTTCGTAGGCTTCGTATCTGGGCAGGATCACTGATTATTCCTTGTCCTTATTAGTATGCATAGCACCTTCTGATGCTGTGAGAGCCATTCCGCAGGGAAAATGTTCTGTCAGTTCCAGCTTCATTCCTCAATGGCCTCTGTCCAGAGTGCTTATCATGTTCAGCAAGTGATGTCTTACCCTGGAGTTCTGGACGGTAACTAAAGGCAACAGCAATGACCAGACTGCTTTGGCAAACTCTTATATTCTTCTAACCAAAAATTACAATGGAGGTTTCCTATGAATGCCCTGGGATTTTATTAGACCATGCATGACTAAGTGGAGAGGAAGGAGTACCATCAACCCAAGTCCCATAATTCCATTAAAGATATAGGTATATATGCAAACATATACACATGAGTATGCACGCACATATATGCATATATGCAGTGTTTGAGTGTGTATTTTTAAGTAAGTTTATAAAACAATGTTTCCTTATGGCTTTTTAAACCATCCTTAGGTTTATTTATCTCTCCATCTTCCCTTTCTCCCTCTATTACCCTTCCTCCAACTCTCCAGCTAAAGCCTCCCCCTCACCTTTCCCCCTCCATAACAGTAACCTGTCTGCTACAATCACCTTGTCTAGAGATGCTTGTTACCCCAACCCTTAGGGTCCCTTTCTGCCGGCCTGCCTTCCTTGGACACCATTTCAGGTTATAAATTCAAATCTAAAGATTCAGAGATCCACAAATAGAGGAGATCGTGTAGCATTTTTCTTTCTGAGTCTGGATTACCTAACTCATTATAACGGTTCCTAATTGTATCTATTTTCTTGCAGGTTTCACACTTTCTCTTTCTTTAGAACTGAGTAGTATTTTAATGGGTGTGTGTACCACATTTTCATTATTCATTATTCATCCATGGATTTTGTAGCTATTCTGAATAAATGGGCAATGAGCATGGCTGAGCAAGTGTGTCTCTAGTAAGGTTTTGAGTCCTTAGGGCATAAACCAGGAGTGGAGCTGTTGGGTCATGTGTCAGATAGAGTTAGTTTTAAGAGAATTCTTAACACTGCGTTCCACAGTGGCTGCAGCAGTCCATAATAACACCAGCCCTGAATGGGGGTTCTCATCTCCTTGCATCATTACTGATATTGTTAGATGCTTTCTTGATCTCAGCCATTCTGACTGTGGTAAGATGAAATCTTAAAGTAGTTTTACTTTACGTTGCTCTATTGCAAAAAAAAATTAAAATATTTAAAAAATATATTTGTGATATATTTAATATATATTATATATAATATACGAAAATAGATTTCTTCTTATGAGAACTGTTCAGATACATAACCAGTTTTAAGTGGGTCATTTATTTCTAGGTGCTCTGTATTTAGAGTTATTTGTGTATTCTGGATATTAATCCTTGACTGAATTTATAGCTGACAAAGATTTTCTTTCACTGTATGTGCTTCCTTTTCACTTGATTGAGTTTTTCCATTACTGTCCTGAAGTACTTCAGGTTTACCGACTTCCATGTGTCAACTGTTATCCTTAATACCAGAGCTAACAAGGTCATATTACAAAATTCCTTTCCTGTACCCATTTTTTTCAGGGTGCTACATATGTTTTTTTTTCCTAGAAATTTCAACATTTCAAGTTTCAGTTGAGGTTTCTGGCATATTTGGGGTTGCAGTTCATGTGGGGTGATGGGGGTCTAATCTGAACATATCTGGGGTTGCACTTTGTGTGGGGTGATGGGGGGGTCTAATCTGAACATATCTGGGGTTGCATTTCGTGTGGGGTGATGGGGGTCTAGCCTGATTCTTCAGCATGTGTGCATCCTGTTTCCTCAGCACCACAGGCTGAAGATGCCGTCTCTTCCCCAGCCTGTATTCTTCAGCATCTTTGTCAAATATCAGATGGCTATAACTGCTTACTCTCATGTTTGGACATTCCGTTTTGTTCCATGGATCCACATGTCTGTAATCTACATGATGTTTGCCAGCAGCATGCTGGTTTTCTTTCTATAACCATGCAATATAGGTTGAAGTCTGGCATGGTGATCATTCTGTCATTGTTCTTTTGGGTCTGGAATGCTTTAATTATCTGGGATCTTTTGTGCTTCTATATAATAGGAAAGTAACTAGAGTTAAACTCCTTTGCTGTAACAAAACCCCATAACCCAAAGCAACATGGCTTGAAAGGGTTTAGTTCATCTTACAGTTCTACATCACACTTTGTCAGGGAGGAAAGTCATGGCAGGAACTGAAACAAGGCAGAAACCTGGAAGCAGGAACTGGAGCAGGGACCACAGAGGAGTGCTGCTTACTGACTTGTTCCCATGGCTTTATCAGCCTGCTTTCTTACAACATTCATCTTTACCAGCCCAGCGGTGGCACCGGCCACAGTGAGCTGGGCCCTGTCACATCAGATCAAGAAAATACACCCCAGGCTTGCTCACAGGCCAATCTATTTAGGGCATTTTTACAATTGAGATTCCTTCTTTCCAAATGACTGTACTGTGTGTCAGGTTACAAATATCAATTTTAGTAAGTTTTCTATATGAAAAATGTCATGAGCACTTTGAGATTGCATTGAATATGTAAATTGCCCTTGGTATAATGGACATTTTCACCATATTAATTGTACTTATCCATGAGCACAGAAAGCTTTTGTTTTTATCTTCTAGTGTCTTCAGTTTCTTTATTCAGAGATTTAAAGTTTTCAGTTTAAAGTTATTTCACTTCTTTGGATCAGTTTATACCTAATTATTGAATTGTTTTTGAAGTCCCTGAGAATGGGAGTGTTTCTGTTTCCTTGAACTGTATCAGCACAGTTGTTACTGGTATATATGAAGGCTAATAAAATAACTTTGTAAAATTATTTTGTATGATGTCATAACGTTGAAAATGTTGCTCATTTCTAGAAGTCTTCCAATGGAATTTAGAGATCTCTTAAATATATGATGTCATTTGTAAGTAGGATTGTTTAACTTCTATTTATATCCCTTCAATTTCCTTCTTTTGTCTCATTGCTCTAGCTAGTGCTCCAAGCACTGTATTGCAAAAGAGTGGTGATAGTTGACAATCTTCACTTTTTCTTTTCTTTTTGTTTGTTTTTTGCTTTTTTAAAGACAAGGTTTCTGTGTTGTAATTCTGGCTCTTTCCTGGAACTCACTCTGTAGACCAGGCTGGCATCAAACTCACAGAGATCCACCTGCTTCTGCCTCCCAAGTATTGGGAATAAAGGCCTGTGTTACCACCACCTGGGGACAATCGTTTCTTGTTCTCAAGAGTGCCCTAAGTTTACTTACGGAGTAAAATGCTATAGTGCCAGTCACTAATAACAACAGATCCTTGGAGACCCAGCATGGGGATGCATGAAGTGGTTGTCATTATGAGAATGTAGACACCAAAAAGAAAGTTGAAAGAATGAGTTTAGAACTCAGAGACTACACTCAATGTTGTTTTAAGTAGATAATGCTCACATGCAATTATAGTTCTGTTTGCCTTTCTACGTATTAGAGTTTGTAAGATTATAACTACCTGACACCTGCAGATTTTATTGTTGCCTGATCAGATAGTCTGACTTCTTAGATCATTTGTGCAACTACAACAACAATAGTATGGAAATGAAATGAGTGTTCATCAGTTAGATTTACCTTGGCCTAAAGGTGCAGGAAACACAGCAGAAATAAAGACATAGGGAATCTCCGTTTCAAAATAGAAACCAAATTAACAAAAGTATAATTTAAAGATGTACAGGTGGCCTGGGTTTTCCAGGAAGGTTGGTAGTTCCTGTGCTTTGAATAAAAAATGGCTGCTTCCAAACATCAGTTAACCATATATATACATCCATAAGACAGTTCAGGTAAAGAGTAGATTAGATAACATCTCTGTTGGAACACTATAGTGCCTTTGTGATAAACTTGACTGCTTTTTCTAGGAGCTCTCTTATGGAACTTTAAAGCATGAGCGAACCTCTATTATTTATTCTCAGACCTCCTAGAAATATATTGTCCTTGTATTTCCACATATCCAAAGCTTGTCATGAAGTTTCCTCACCCCAAGAGGGATTAAAACCGTGCAGATTAAACCGAAGACCCTATGAATATAGTTTCTGGGTTTTCCTCTCCTGAAATATGACTTAGCACTAGCAAAGTGTCAGTCTTCTCATTACAGTAAACTGAGCCAAATTAGTTGATTATAAGAGTCTGAGGATCTTTGGAAAAACCGATGGCCAGTAATGAGCGCTCCCCTGAGATCAGAGAGTGGTGGCTTCTGCACTTGGGTCTTTTCCTCACAAGTAGCCTAGTTCCCTGAGATCCAAAGCACTCTGACCACCAGGATAATACATGTTTTATGTTTGGTCTGGGCTCAGCTTTCTGTCCTTCAAACACTGAAGGTGATTCCTATTTTAGGATCTCAATTACTTCAATTGGAGTAACATCTTTTTCAAGTTGGAAAAACAGTTTCACTGCAAGGACTTTCCAGCTTTGTTTTTATCCCCCTCCTTCACACACACCCAGCACTGCTGCCTTTGTCCCCTAATTTTGTGAGCCTGTCAGAGGGGTTTCATCAAAGAGAAGTGGATATGGATACAATGAGACTCTTTCTCCACCTGTGCAAAGAGCTGAGACTTTAGAAGGTCACCTTCGGTTGGGCTGCTGATGGAAGCTGAGTTTGACACATCATTTTCAGCACAGTGAAAGGTTGTCTTCTTAGCACCATGGAGAGCTGCTTTATTAGTTTCCGGCATAGAGGACGTGTCACTTCTCAGTTGATGTGCGTGTTCCTTGTCTGTTTCTGGAGATGAGAGTTTTGCATGAATCCTCTGACCAGCAATGACTGCTGTGTGGAAATTCCTGCCTGGTACTGTAGTCCACAAAACCACTTCACTTTTTCTCTTATGTACACAGGACCCCCAACAGGAACAGTGCCAGACAGGGCACTACAGAATCAGCATAGGGGAACCTTGGTATAAGCACCACAGTTCTTACTGGAGACACACGAAAGACTTCTATACTTTATATATGTGAAATCTCCTTTAGCTCTCCCTGTCTGCTTCCTTCTCTGACTTTTATCTTTTCTACTTTTGGATGGGGATGAAGATTGATTCATTTAGGTAATAGTTCTTGCCTCTGTAAAAGATTAAAAAACAAAAAGCATAGTGCTTAATTTAAAGAACCTTGAATATTTTCTGACATGTGAATGTATAGTTTTGTTTACATTTAAAAATTCATGCACAATTTCAAATATAGAAGAATATATTTGTAGACAGGAGTGATTTGAGTTGGGCATAAAAACAACTCTGCTTTCTGTTCTCCGCCTCTGTCATCGTGTAGAAACCATGTTAATGCAACATGAAGGACCAGCTTTTTCTTTTTACAGTTTAGATCTGTTAAAATTCATGATGTATATCTGTGGATGCAACAAATTACTGTTTTCTACAAATTATTTAAGATTACAAAACTTTAAAAATATAATTAGTCATATTAAGTCATAAAATTAACTATGTCCTCAAATATTTGATATCCCAAAATGGTTTAAAAGCAAAATGAATCAGATTCAATTTTGATGTTCAGATTTTTATTCATCTTAGGGTATAACCTAACATTAAGATGACAAATTAAATATTTCGACATTGCATAGAGTTCAACAAGGAAAAGACCAGAACACGGGCGACTGCAGCTCAGCATGAGGGAACAGCATCATTAGACAATGCTGTCCTTACAGGTGAAGGCACACATGCATGCTCTCTATAAATTTTTATATTGCAAAAGTAATATAAGGTGTGTCTTCATGCATTCTGGAGAGAGACTGCTCAGTGGTGAAGAGCTGGTGCTGCTGTTTCAAAGGAATGCAATTCAGTTCCTAGTACAAATGTCAGGTGACTCAAAACAACATGTAATTCCAGCTCCAGGGGATCCAGCACTGTCTTCTGGGCTCTGCACACACTTGAGCACATGAGCACATGTGCACATGCAGAGACAGATGAGTAAATAAAAACACAAACTTTTAAAAATGCACACGCATAGAAGGCTATTCACAATGCATCCTTCTTTTGAACTTCTAGCTCTCGTCTTTCTTTATAAACCAAATAAATAAATAATAAATAAATAAATAACTTTGCTTAAAGCTTCTGAAACTATAAATGGTTAAAACAACATTAAAATCATCAGTCACTGTGCTGTAAATATAGATACAAGAAAATAAATATGTTTGGATTTTAAGGAAATTATTAAAATAGTAAATTCAGTGAGACATATACTTTGGTAACAGCTAATATTTTGAATAATGTTCATAGGTAAATTATTTTCTAATTGAACTATTGTCCTATGTATGTATGTTTCTAATACATTTTTCAAAGTATATTTAAATAAATTGAAAGTACTTGCTACTTGTCTAAGCAACATTTTCTCCTGATAAGGCTATGAGCAATTCTAGACCCACTGAGGCTGTTAATCCCAGTTCCCCAAAGATATGCTTCTAAGCTTATTTGAAAGGAAAGATGCTATGAACTCTACTCATGGCTGTATGCTGTAACTATGTGTCTCAAGATCAGCTAATGCCACCCCTGCAAGTGTTGCCCCAGAAGCCCACATTCATCTCCTGCAACTGTACGACTTAGAGTCATCCTCAGTGTACAACTGTGTGCTCCCACACCTGTGCCTACAGTCATCCACAATCTATGACTGTGTGCTTCACACACCTGCAACCATGTGTCTTAGAGTCAGTGTACAAGGTGCGCTCACACACGTGAGAGCATGTGCTGAAGGATAAGCAGTTCCCATTAAGAAACAGTAACTGACGACCTCCTCCTTCGGAGACACTGCTCTCAACCCTGGGATACACCAGTGAAGACAGCTTTGTTTGTCTAAGGAGGCTGGCATTTACAGTGTTTTCACCACACAGTAAAAGAGTGTGACTATGTAGACCTGCTCCTTCAATCAGGTGGGAAAATGCAGGTTATCGTTGTGCTGGAAAACACCGTTCAAGAACAATGTAGTATGGCTTTTCCATTATTGACAGATAGATTAGTTGTGAATGTAAGACGCTTGACTTTCTCTTCCTAAAAAGATTGACCTGAAAGCTAGGTCGCCCGGCAGCGCCTCTACCATATGCTGGGTGTGACAGAATGGGAGCGCATACAGCCCAAATTAAAACGTCTCAGCTCACACTCCTATGTGATTTTGAAATGGAAAAAAAAGCCAAGGTCAAAGAAATGTTGAACAAGCTGTCAAGCAGCCTCCAAGGGAACGTGCCTAGGTAACTCCATAAGGAAAGAAACCTGCTTAAGTGTCGGCACAGTCCTGGAAGGTGCTTCTGGTGAACTTAACCAGGACTGAGGAACAGCACCGTTTGCCTAACCTGCTGGGAGTCAGAGTATTCCTTCTCACTTCAGCCGTCTCCAGGTCTTTCCACAACATCAAAATTTTAAGGTAACATTCAAAAGAGTTTGTATGTTGCAATTTTAAAGGTCACATGTGATTTTAGCTGCTGAGGAGCAGTGAGCCACAACAGGAGTGAGTCCAAGAAGTTATTATTAAAAACACTTTGGGGTTGGTAAGATGTCCAAGCAGATAAAGAGGCTTGCTGCCAAGGACAAAAAACTTGAGTTTAATCCCTTAAGCATACATGGTGGAAGGATAGAAACAACTCTTGAAAGTTGCCTTCCAATCTACGCTCTCTGCAAATAAATAAGTAGGTAGATAGTTAGGTAATTAATTTAAAAATCAGCTTATAAATACTTATTTGTCCATATGTAAGTTTCTTGTACCAGTCCACAGTTTGATAGGAAAAGTGTTAATGTAATTTTTTTTTCTCACTAGGTTTTTTTTTCTTTTCTTTCTTTTTTGGTTTTTAGAGACAAGGTTTCTCTGTTGTAGCTCTTGCTGTCCCGGAACTCACTCTGTAGACCAGGCTGGCCTCGAACTCACAAAGACCTGCCTGCCTCTGCCTCCCGAGTGCTGGGATTAAAGGTGTACACCACCACTGCTCTGCATTTTTCTCACTAGTTCTAAAGATTGTGCTCTAGTGTTTGTTTCAACATAAAATTTTATCTATATATTTTTCTGTCTGGTGTCTTCTTTCTTTCTTTTTTTAGTTTTATTTTGAAACAAAGTCTTGCTATATAACTCAGGACAGCTTTGAACTCAGGATCCAAAATCTTGCCTAAGCTTCCCAAATGATAGGATTACAGGCATAAACTAACACACTTGGAATGAAAGTAATACCACCAGGGAGGTGATGGTTTAAAATCTCCCAAGAAAATACTGTTTTCACAGCCATTAAAGAAGTATGTGACACAAATAAGTTATATAGCTACTGTGAGTTTCAGAAAGTGCACACTGCACATGCTGCTCAACACACTAGAGAGGTGGGTAACAAGGAGAAGCTCCACGCACAGGATCATCTCCTAAGCATGCTAACATTCATGGCTTCATCCCACACAGGAAGAAACCTCACGCCCAGATCCTGCTGGGCAGTGTCTCAAGTTGAATTTTATTGAGTTGCAGTTCAGGACTGCACACATGTATTTTATTAACTGTTATTCTAGGAACAGCTCCAGGGGGATAGCTTCTATATTTACAGTGAAATAACAGATGATATTGCCCATTGAGCTAATCAACATCATATTTGCTATTTTGCACAATGATTTTTAGAATATAATACCATATACATCTATTAAATATACATATTTGGTGTAGACAGGCTCTCTGTCTCTTCTCCCCTTCTCTCCTCTCTCTCTCTCTTTTTCTCTCTCTCTGTACATACTCTAACACACAGTCAATCTGTCTGAATGAAAAACACATTGACCCTCATATTTATATTTTAGTTTGTCATGTTGGAAAATCAAATTCAAACTGTAAAATTGACATTTTCTCTTTGTCTTCTGTTTTTCTTCCTTAGTTTAGCTCTTTTAAGTATTGATAATCTGTTGTTTTTCTGTTCACATTTGTTTGTAGAAATATATATATATATATATAGAATTTGCTGACTAGCTCCAATGTGCTTCTTAATAAGAACTTCTAGGGCTAACTCAATATATCAAATGTACATAAAATTGTATTAAAAATTAATGTAATTTTAGAATTATGTAAAATATAAATACTTTAGAATTTAGATGACCAAAGCATTTTCATGTGATTATTTTGAATCACAAATTTACACACAGATGAGCTGAGCAACAGAAAGCCTGAATGAATGGGACGACAGCCCCTCAGGTGGCAGTTATGGTGGAAAAGGTTGGAGACCAACTTGGCCAGCCTCATTTTGTGTCCTCCTTAGTGCCACAGAAGAGCACAGGTCAGAGGCTCTGTCATACACTGCATATTCAGCGTACACCACACTGACTAAACCCCAATCTTGCTCAAGTCTATTCATTTAGGTTTTTGAGAATTGATTTAAAAATTTGCAAGGTCGTGACATCATTCAACAACATAGCCTAAGGAGATTTGTGACTGGATGCTGTAGCTCTCAGAGAGGAGAACGGGGCTCAGAACTGTGTGCTGCAGCCATGCTGATCAGCGGGGAAGATTCGTGTGCTTGTCATGCAGTGTTCTGACCACAAAATGAGATCTATATATCCTGAATAACTTTGGTGTCTGCTCTATTACAACAAAATAGCTTATTTTGACACATCTCTTATGAGGATAAAGCACAAACGTATCAAGACAGAAGCAATAATCTAGGAAAAACAAATGAAGAAACTTTCAAAGATTAAATACTAGTGAAGAGGAAAAGATTCTGTGGCAATATCTAGCAGTGGGTGTCATCTGATATTGATCATTACTGTGCATTATTGTAAAAAAATTTTAAAATTTCCCTCTGGATTTATTCACATTATATAAAAAAAGAACTGATCAATTTTTTTTCCTCAAAAAAGAAATAGTAAAACAAAGGACATTTGCCTTTTGACTGTTGGCTTTGAGGAAACCTGGTGAGTCTTGCCTCAACAGAAAGGGATGGAGAGCATCCCAAGAGTATATGAGTTCTGAAGGCTAGAACCCACACAGCTAGGACAACAGGAATTTGTAATTCATTCACAAGAGGTATGTGTTAATAGAGCCACTGATAAGGCAAATTCAGCACCCTAGAGGGCAAATAGGGGGGAGAAATTACTAAAAAACATTGTTTACAAATCTGAACGTTTAATGAACTAGTTGTTTTCTCTCCAGAAATTATAGAGGAAGCAGTTATAACTTTCAAAAACAAATAAACAAGGCAATCAGAGACAGTACCTGGAATAGTAGACATGAAATGGAGTTTGTCCTACATTTTCCTTTAAATATTGAGTAATGCTGAAACACTGAACAGGAAAAGAGCCTCCATGGTATCCCCAGACTAAGATGATTCGGAGAATCAAGCTTCTCATCTTAGAAACTGGTACTTTTGCTCTTTTGCCTCCTTTGATCTCTACATAAGAGCCTGGGATGTTTACTATTGGATAGGTCATATCACGTTAGAAGAGTCATATCTGCATAGAAAACAGAGTTTCAAAAAGTCCCTTCAACTACGTAGGATTTACTGAAAGATGATGGTCCTTTATGTATTTCAAATTAGATATGAAATAAATTGGATGCAGGCAGGGGGTGAGAATGGGACCCATTGGTTAAGACAAGGATACTGGCACCACCTCATCTGCATGTGGGGACTCTATGCTTCTAGCTACAGCGCAGGTAAGTCACAACCAAGCCACATTTATTTGCTTCTGTGAAGCAGGCAATATAGCTGGATACTATCTGAGACTAATGTTTCCGACCTCCTACCGCTCTCAGGATGAGACTGGGTTCTAGGCCAGCTCTGACTCACTCTTAGCTCCAGAACAGCCCCACAGAAGCCCTGAAGAGCAGAGCCAATTCAGATCAAGCAGAGAGAAAGTGAAAGTGGAGAGTCAGAAGCAGACTGTTCAGTCTCCAGTTTGGAGTTCACAGTACAGAGCAGAGTGAAAAGAAGTAGTTCAGAAGACAGCTGGTCAGAGTAAGCCCACTTAGAAGTATGTCTCTGAGGGTGAGACATTAGATTAGATTGTACAGAGGCTGAAGCCTTCTAGGTCTAGGTTTAAGATTAGACTGTATGAAGGCTGAAACCTTCTAGGACTGGGGATTGAATTAACAAAGAATAAACTTTCCTCTGCCATGAACCTATGAGAATAATTAATAAATTAACATATAAATCTACATCTATACAATTCTAGTTCACATCAGTGTAGCCCACACTGGGAATTTATGAACCGTACAGAGTAGCAGACCCTACAAAAAATATCCTGGGTGAGAATTGCTGGGGAACGAGTCATAGGATTTGTACATTTATCAGGCTCTTCATATGCAATTCTAGTGAGCAAAAACGTTTATGCATATCTGGCATAGAATAAGCAGTAAAAACCTTGCTTAGAAGTCATATGCTTTCTCATATATATCAGAAAATAGTCTCATTTTGAGTGAGTATAAAATTAAATGCATCATGTTCAAATAATGTTTTGCTTAGCTTCATTCATGTTACATAGACAGCAATGTTTTAAGTAACACCTTATTAGTGGGTATGTACAAAACCAGAGTATGGGCCAATGAGACGGTTCAGCAGATAAGGGCAATTGCAGCCAAGTCTGCAGACTTGAGTTCTAGCCCACATGCTGTCCTCTGAATTCTACACATGTGCTGCAGTGTGACAGCCCCAATGCGTACAAAATAAATAAATCCATGTAATAAGACAGAAAATAAGAGTAGTGTTTTATTAAGTACCTCCTGAAAGCAAATGTCACTATGATTCTTGTGTGTGTGTGTGTGTGTGCCTGAGCACAAATGCACATGCATGTGTACTGACTTACCTTTGTAGTGAGTCAGTTTGCAGTAAATGGTGGTCTTTAAAGCAGGAACGTATGTGTACATACATATACATGCATGTAAAAGCAATTAATGAATAATGGCAAGATGAATTTGAAAGAGAGCAAGGAGAATAGGTGAGGGTTTGAAGGGAAGGAAGGGAGGGAGAACAGATGTAATTATATTTTAGTCTCTGAAACATTAAAGAAGTAATTAACAAAGCAGTAAGGAAACAAAGAGGAGAAGCACACAAACAAGTAACTCAACTCCGAAGGATTTATAGGCAACACAGGAAGACGCGGAATGAGCCGGTAGACGGCCTTATTTCTACCATACACTTCCTGTAAAGTAGAAAAAAAAAAAAAAAGAATAGATTCATCGTACTGCCATTTCCTTAAACTTTATAAATTCAGTCGGCCCGCATCATCTTCATTAATGTTTTCTGTCTGGTTGCGTTTCCATTGAAAGGTTTATTGCGTGCAGAAGAAGCCTCACAGGCATTGCAGACGAAGAGGTTCACAGCACGAGCACTCCCCGCAGCACAGAGCTTACATTTTCCAAAACCGAGATCAACAATGAAACATCGCGGTCATCTCCTATGGAGACGGGGTGAGTGCTGTAGAGATACTCGGGAGGTGACAGTTTAATAAAATGTCAAGAAGAATGAAAATGACAAGAAGGGGACTTGACAAATCTCATTTGTGAGTGGCCCTCGTGCACACTGGGAACTAAGGTGAGTACTGTGGGGCATGCGGAAGGAAATGGATTCCAGAGACAAGAAGGAACAGACAGCCGGTGTGGGTGGGTACTGGGACAGAGAGGACGATGGTCTTACAAACAGGGACTGATGGGAGGGAGGATGCACATCAAAGCCTAGAGTTGCAATGAGAACTGAGCACACAGTGTGACAGCAACCTGCAGAGACAATTGTGTCACCTAAGAGATTCTAGAGATGACCATTCCAGTTCTTTCATGATTTATACAGAGGGAGGTCAAAAGCTGTCCATAGGAGAATAATTACAGAAATACTTCTCCGGCCCAGTGGAGGTCCTACCTTTGACCAGAGAGTTGCCAGTGAGAAGAATGCAGAGAGGCTGATGGAATGTTTCAGAGGCCAGGCGACTAAACTGATTAAAATTGAATAAAACTGATGAGGGCATGAGAGGGACAAAACATAACTGTACATTTAGGCGTCTGTACACATGCATCAGCCAGCCACAGGGTATTCATAGTTCTTCTAGATGTGTGCCCAGAGAAATGGCTCTGCAGTTAAGAGCACCCACTGTTTGTTGATGACATCTGGATCCTGATGGCAGGAGAGAGAGGCTGGCCTTTCCCACTTCTGCCGTCTTTGCAGAAACCTTGTTCACCAACATCGGCAATACGGATAGGCTAAGAGCTCTTACACACGTGCCTGCAGGTAATTGGGCCTTACTTACCTTACCCATACCTCTCTGATTTAACAAGATTTAGACAGGCTGATTACAGCCTGATCTCTCCCTTGTGCACTACCCTATTTCCTCCATAAAAGCCCATTCCCCCCTCAGTAAACTGGATCCGCACCATGGAGACATTTCCTCAGAGTCTGAGCTTCTTGAGTTAGTGACTCTGTGTGACACTTATCACCTCAGGGACCCCTGGTACCCACAAAAAAACACAATCGATGCTGCAAAACGCCCAAGTTCAGTTGTTAGCACCCACATCTGTTAGCTGGCAACTGCACGTAGCACTAGATTGAGGGCACCCCATACTTCTGATCCGTGTGAGCACCTGCATCACAAGCACATACCAACACAGAAGCACAATTAAAACCTGACTCTTAAAAATATATTTCTTTGATAGTTATTCCTGGTATATGATGTATGTATTTAAATCTTCGTTGGGTATTGAAATCGTGGTAGACATGTTGAAATTTCATTAAGGAAATGCAGAAGTCATGTTTGTATTGATTTCACCTTCAAGGAATCTTTTTAAGACTTTTGGTAAAATAAGAAAAGCCTCAGAAACATATCAAAGACAATTGTCATACAAATGGGTCTTCCGAAGTTTCAAGTTTTTACACTGCTTTGAGAAATAAATTGTTGACTGTTAGTGATGTGTTCACAGATGTCACTCAATTAATACTGAAACTGAGCTTTGGAACCTCTAAAATGCAAATTGTTTTTGTCTTTAAAATATATTTTTCTATGTGCATTTTCAAACTGACAGGTCCTTGGGGGAGAACGAAGGGACTAACTTGTAATTTACTGTGTGGGGATCATTTATCTCTGAGTAATGAGGGCCTCTGGTCCGGGGTGTGGGTGGGAATGTTCCACACCACACAATGGTAATGATAGCTCATCAGGTGGGCAGGGGGATGGTTCTGAGCCTTTGTGGAGCCCGAGCCACAGCAGCACTTTGCTGAAAGGTTACCATGTATATGCAGGAGAAGAGTGCAGCAGGCTTCTATTAACCAAAATGCTGTGTGTTAAAATAAGCACTGGACATCCCCAGAGGGTATTTTAAGACTATAAGTGACGGCTATGCATGAATGCTTGTAGAGAAACCACTTCCTCATTGCTTAAGGCACGAAGAGGCTGTGGTTTTCTTGCTCTTGAAAGTATTTCCTGCAAGTATCTTCAGAGGATAATATGAATTGGAACAACTGGAAGCGTCCTGCGTTGAGGTGTTGGCATCATAAATATTTCTGTTTTCTTATCACAAAAACTGAATATGGTCGTGTTTACAGATACGCACGATGGGAACAATGGCCAAGCATATAAAGCAATTTAACACATTTTAACTTATGTTAAGCTAATCTAACATTCAAGTTCACATGGACATTATAAAAGAAAAACAGTAGTCTCCTAAAGATGCATGGTGCACAAGACAATTGGAACTTTTGTCACTGGTGCCGCTGACTGACACTTTTCAGGGGCACAATGCATAGAAATTTTGCGGTCTTCATGAAATGCTATTTGTAGTTCTTGCTCCATTGCTGTCTTGGATCCAGTAGTTATAAACAGGTGTTATAAACTTACTGATGGAATTTACAGACTGCATAAGTCCTAAGGTACTTAGAGGGGAATAAATTGCTATTTTAGATAAACAGAATGCTTATTTTTAAGAAAAGGACATTTGTTATTTATTTAATCATTATTCATAGCTGTTAAAATTATACACATACGAATGGAGCGTATTATAAAAGTATAATATATGCATGCATTATAGAATAAATAAACTAAAACAGCTAACTTCTCTCTGATCTCACAGATTCACCTCAATTTGCCAGGACTGTAAGTATCATCTACTTGTTAGACAATTTTCAAATATTCATTATGTCATTTGCTACAGATGAAATGACCTGCAAGAGATCTCTGAAATGTGTTCTGCCTGTCTAACTGAAGCTGTGGAAATGCTGTGTGGGAACTTTCCCAGGCACTGCCAGCAGGCATATTGCTCTCTGTTTATGGGTTATAACTTCTTAGATTCCACAGGTAATATAGATCATACAGCTTGTGTCTTGTCTACACTTGGTTCTTATGTAACTTATTGCAATTTTCTCTTGGCTCAGCCATGCTGGAGCAAATGGCAGGGTTACTGTCATTTAGCTCCCAGTCGTGTGTATCATCATTCTTTAACCATTCAAGATATAATACCTTAGATTGTGTACTGTGAACAATGCTGCAAAGATTATAGAAGTGCTGAACTAAGCATCTTCATCTTCACAAAAAAAGCAACAGAGAAGATGCAACCTAGAAACTGGAACAGGGTATTGACAATCCTTATGCATAAGGAGTCAATTCAGTAGCAAAAACCCAATAATTAATTGTAAAGCTGGATTAGGGACCTCTTAGACTTCTTCACAGAAGATACACACCTAGCCAGAAGGTAAGTGAAAAATGCTCACTGTTGCCAACCATCACTGAAATGCAATTAGATGACACCATGAATGTCACTGCACACCTGGCAGTGCATGTCCAGTATAGAATAGGTGAGAACGTAAGAACAATGCTAAAGGACATGGAGTAAAACAGATAACTCTTGCAACATATTGAACATGTGGCTAATGGCCATACTGGGCAACATTAGGGAGGTTTACATAAAAAATTAAAAACAAAGATGCCTTATGATCCAATATTCCTACTGCTGAGTATATTCCAAAATGAAATCAGTATGTAAAAGAGGTATTCATTTTCTATATAAATAATTTACCTATAGGAAAAACCTTACTGGATCTTTTTATTTGAAAAGATGAAGCCTGTTGCTGGCACGTGCAAATTGCCTTTCTTTTAATGATATTTTACTATTTACCGTGTTTACTAATGCTATTAAAATACAACATGGAAACTGGATCTACTGTAGCTTTAGTTATTCTAGAAAGAAAAGCTGAAGAGAATTTAAAAAAATCTCACATAATGACACATTGAAAAGATTGTACAGCTAGATATCCTGCAGACAATCCAGGCAAGTAACTTTTCACATATCAGGGATGACCAAGCAACTTCTGCTGGGTCTGAAGTACATCATTAATTTTTTAATAGACTCTTTTTAGAAATCTTTTATGTTTCCACCACAGAACATACAGACATTCTCCCCTCATCTGCTCACATCTGTTCACTGTCTCTTTAACTTTGAACACTACATATGTACCAGAGCAGGATACTTGGTGTATTAATGACATTGACACATAAGTAGCATTGACTCTTGAGTTTTCTAATGTCTGATTCACACCAGTCCTTACAATGTCTGATGATTTCACCACCTTGACATTCTCTCTGCTTAAAAAAAAAATAATAAAACTACTCATCCCTCCAGTTCTTTAAATCACTGAAATTGGACCACAAGGACATATAGAGGAAATGTAAACGTGTGTTATTAAGTACAGAATCCAGCTGAAAAGGTCACCATGCTGTATGTGTAAAATCTATTCAGCCAGCAGAAACATCATTGGGCTCTAATGAGTCATCATTGGGCTCTAGTGAACCACCATTGGGCACCAGTGAATCACCACTGGGCTCTAGTGAACCACCATTGGGCACCAGTGAATCACCACTGGGCTCTAGTGAACCACCATTGGGCACCAGTGAATCACCACTGGGCTCTAGTGAACCACCATTGGGCACAGTGAATCACCACTGGGTGTCAGTGAATCACCACTGGGTGTCAGTGAATCAGCATTGGGTGTCAGTGAATCACCACTGGGTGTCAGTGAATCAGCATTGGGTGTCAGTGAATCACCACTGGATGTCAGCCAATTACCATTGGGTGTCAGTGAATCACCATTGGGCACAAGTGATTAGAAGAGAGGAAGGGATTTGTAGGTTTGCAAAGAGAAAGCTTATTTCATTGTCTTAATATTCATTTTTATGATGCTCCCTTATTTTCATTAAAAATTTTTAATTAAAATGTAATTACATTATTCTCTTTCATTTCCTCACTCCAGTACCTCTCGTTCTTCCTCCCTTTCTGTCTCAAATGGATGACCACGTTTCTTTGTTATTGCTACACACAATACATACACAAGCTTACAAACAGACTCATGTAAAGATGTAAATACATCTTTACAGCCTGCTGTAGCTGTTTAGCGTTGCTTATGTCTATGAGTTCAGGACTGACCACTTGTTATTAGGCAACCAATTAGGAAGTTCATCCCTGGGGAAGGTTGATCCATCCTCTCTCGGCAGTCCTTAATTGCGTATAGTTCTTTGCCTAACTGTGGGGCCCAATGAGATTTCCCTTGTCCACACTCATTTATATATTAAACTTTGAAGGACACCTTAGTGACTTCCAAATTTGGCAGTCATATATAAAGCAATAAAAAAAATCCATATTTAGCTATTTATATGGACATAACTTCTCAATTAATTTGGGTAAATACTGAAGAGTACAATTGCTGTCTGACATGGTAAGAGTCTGTTTAATTTTATGAAAAACTGTCAAATTGTATTCCAAAGTAACTATATCATTTTGTATCCCCACAAATCAATCTAGCATTCACTTTTAAGTCTCTTCTTTACTAATAAACTTTCAGTGTAAAACAATCCCTATTCATCATCAAAGGACACTGACCCTTCTTTATGGGTTTGCTTTAATGTGAGAATATAGGAAGGAAGTGATTTGCAGGGATCACAACAAAGCAGAAAAGAGCTGGTGTCCACAGGAGATAAAACAATAAACAGGGGGCTCTCTGTAGGAAAGCTAATGGGAACCAAAATAAACACAGATGCCTTGGGCATCCTTGATCCTGCAAGAAAGATGATCTTCACAGTTTCATATTATGCTTCCTGTGAGTTCAAATAAATTTTGTTACATTTTAGACAGCTAGCAATGGCTTTGAGATTTTTCCTATTTATTTTAAACTAAAGTTCTATTTTTCTATTAATATTCTGATGAACAACTAACTCAGTAACTTGTAAATCACATAGCATATTGAGGTCAAGTTCTTCCAATGCCCAAGCATTATGTCTGCCAGTGTTTTCCTTGGTCAGGATCTAGCTAAGCCCATCCCTGCTGGGAGGGCTTCACAGCCTCAATGGCAAAGACTGGGACATTCATAAGCAAGGCCAATATGGGCCAAACCACCTGCAGTTGATTCTTTGATGTGCAAGAATGTGCCTGAGAGAGGATGTGCCTCTGTAAATACTCCAGAATATAAAATCTACCACCAAGAGAGGCGGTCCAACATCAGCCCTTAAAGGTCTACATTGACACCAGTTGTTCATCTCCAAAGAAAATGTAAAGACAAAGGAGTAAAGAAGTGGAAGCAGATCCCTGAGGTGATGTAGGCAGTTAGCACAGAGATTCAGAGTTTATTTTGCCTCTGCTCTGCTCTTATAGGAGGATGGTTATGATGATGCAGGACCCAGACTCTGACTTACAACATAATCTCACAAAACAACTAAAAATGCACTTCAAAATTTCTCAGTCTCCTGGCCACATCAGGAAATAGACGTATCATAAACTAGTCTTCAAGTGGTGCTCTTTCTTTGGGTTTTCCACACCTAATGAATGTCACAAGCCTCCCATTCCTGAACATGGTTTACTCTTAATACGTCATCTGCTTTGTTTGTTTGTGGTTATTTGGAAGTAACTGGTGTGTCTGATTAAACTCTGGAGCAGAGAGGTAACCACCGGAATGGATATTTATTTCCAGATATTTTCTATTTACTCAGTAGTATAAACATGAGCTATAAAGTGAACATTTTAGTTTTCCTTTAGACTCAAAATATGGAAAGTTTAGAGCAACAGTGAGATTTAAGTTCTCAGCTTTCAAGTGAACACATCATGTGGCCCTTTCTTGGCTTGGTTTGATAAAGAAGAAATTGTGAAAGATTTCTTAGTCCAAGGAGTAAAGACAGCATGGGAAGTAAGTAGTGATTAGATGTATTTTGTCTTTGTATCTTTATAACTTATTCTTTTGATATATATATGTATATATACATATATAATCCAGATATATATACATATGTGTATATAATACAGATATATATATATACATATACACATATGTATGTATGTGTGTGTGTGTGTGTGTGTGTTCACCTCACTCCAGCTCCTCCCATGTCTCCCTCACTGCTTCCCAATGTCTCACACCTACATTAAAAGCTATAGTCAATCAATGGATTTTGAGAGAAGGATAATCAGTTTTTTTCAGGAACATGCCCACTGTTAGGTTAATCAATCCCATGTGATCATCTCTAAACACATGTACATAATAGCAATATTAGATTGACTCAGTAAGATGTGTTGACTGTGTGTGTCTGTGGTGTAAGAGTAACAATTATCGAAGGATATATCATGAGTTTTATTGATTAACTATGATGATAATCAGATTATTTTAGACTCAGAGTCTTTGCTCATATTTTCAGTATATGCTACATAAAAGACTATTTCCATAACTTGAACATATACATCCTTTACATTAATTACCTGGTAATCGGCTTAATATGTTCTCCAAGGGTTTACAATATCTATTCTTATAGTAGTTTTAGTCATATCTCAAGGTCAATTCTTTAGGTAACAGTTTCGTACCTACCTTGTGAAGATCAACCTTATTTAGTTTTTTTTTCCTTCATAAACCTCAAATGAAGCAACTGACATTTGTCTAACTGATAGCTCAAGGCTTTGCTGATTGTTTATTTAAAACTTATTTATGTTTTGGGTCATGTAGGACAAAGTAACCAATGAAAATGAGATTTTAATAACATGTTTTTGACTAGTTTACCAAATAGTTTGAAAGAGCAAAGCATAAACAATTTGAAGACATCTATAACTTGTAAAATTTAAAGTGGCATTTTCAAACCTTTAAATATAAATACAATTTTGAATCTTTACTTATTTCTCAAAGTAGAGTAATTGTTGATGCTTAGAGAAGCCAACGCTTTGTGTCTCTACCAGAGCAACACATCTCAGAGTATCTGTCACTGTGTCCTTTGCTGAGCGCCACAGTGACAGCCTTGAGTCAAGCTGTGCCTGCTACGGCAGTGCTGTGACATCCTTAGAAAAGTCAGTCTTCTGGAAGTTTGCACTGTGCTTTTGTTCATAGGAAGCACACTGTCTAATCAGAACTGAAACTTAGAATAAACTTACCTCTGTGGCAGTCATGGAGCTTCTTTTCCTTTAGCCAAATATTCACCATGCGATCCTCCTGAGTCATTTTCCCTAACACTGTGACCGTGAAGAGTTTATACTGCCAACTTGAAGGGATCAACAATTAACTGGAAACCAGCCTCTGATAACACCTGCCGGGGATTGTGTAAATTAGGTTAACTGAAGTTTGAAAACGTATGTTAATATGTAACAATCTATGGACTGAGGTCTTGAATTAAATAAAGCAGAGGAAGGGAGCTGAACACTGCACTATTCATCTCCCTCTTCTTCCTACATGATAAACTGACTCAAGTTCCTGCCGGCTCGGTTGTCTCACTGTGATGGGCTGTGCCCTGAAACTATGGCCAAAATAAATCCTTATCATAGTCAGAGTTCCCTTCATAGACAGTGTTCTGAAATCACTGCAAAACATCTATATTCACAGATTGGATTGAAAATACAGGTTAAGCAAAAATGTATTCCCCCTCTAGGCAGGTCTGGATTTAGGGGTGGTGTTTACTATTACACTCCTCATAATTGACATAATGCCTGCTCAGGACAGTGTACTGATCATATTCTTAGAGAATAACTTCAACTGTTGTAACATTTGTCCGCACTGGTACACTGGAATACACCAGCCCATTAGTGTGTAGATTGTCTACATAGTCACATGTGGAAGTTACGACCTCCGTTGTCACTGCCTGAGGGAGGGGAGAATCAATACACTTCAGAAGCTAACACAAGTTCAAGTGTCATCAATTATTTTCTCAATATATAGTGTACGGGTACACATGGATGGACTTGTGAGTCTTTTGTTTCTGTGAACATACTTGGAGAGTAAGAGGATATAAATAGCTTTTATCATTATTTAATTTGGTATATAAATCTCAAGGTACTTCATTTAACAAAATCCTGTTGTGTGTGTGTGTGTGTGTGTGTGTGTGTATATATATATATATATATATATATATATATATATATAGAGAGAGAGAGAGAGAGAGAGAGAGAGAGGGAGGGAGAGGGAATCTAAGAATATACCAGAACTCTAAAATTCTTTAGACATTTTAAAAAAATAAGCATTGTTTTATTTAATTTTTTTCATGTAATATATCTTGATCATATTTCCCCTCCCCCAACACTTCCCAGATCCTCTTCAACTTCTTATGTGTGGGTTTTTGTGGGGGCAGAGTTCCTGAGGGAGTAAGCAGCGCAGAGTTACTAACCCAAGAAACAGACTCTGGAGAAAGCCTCCATGATGCAATTCCATGATGCGAGTCCATTCATTGTGTAGGGGAGCAGAGTTTTATGGGGAAGGTAGGGCAGTGCACAAGGCAGAGGCCCAGTAGCATTGGTCTATGCTTACTAGACACTTCAAACAATCAGCCTATCTAGAGCTTGTTAATCAGAGAGGGATGGGTAAAGATCAGTAAAGACCCAATAGCCAATATTGATGAATAAGCTTTCCGTAAAGACAGAGGAAGCGGATACTGTTCTGGAGGGCTTTTCAACTAGTGTATCAAGGACCAGCCATTATGGGGCCAAGGAATGGCCTAGTGCAAGCACAGAAGCCCTCCTCTCTCTCTTGCCATCGTGATCCAGTAGCTGCCAACACTAAGCCACTTGGCTTCATTCTCTCTCTCCTCCCAACCCCCCTTCTTTCACTCTTTCTTCGATATAAACACAGTAAAAAAAAAGCCAAATGAGCAAAAACCCAGTAAGACTAGAACTATCAGAACCAAACCAAGTGGCCACACAAACAACAGTGAGAAACATAGGCTGGCCTGGATATACCCAGTGATTTTCTCTTTCTCTGGTGGGGTTTTATCTGCCTTGAACCTGTAAACATTCTTAAAAAGAGCAATCTGTCAGCACAGACACCCAAAAGTGCATCAATTGATAGATGGAATGATTTATTGAGACAGGTTTTTTAAGACGCCAAGGCTGGCCTAAACCTCCACCCTCTTGCCGTGGTCTCCGAGGGCTAGCGTTAGAAGCTCGGAGCATCCCGCGTCAGGCTCCGAGCATACCTCAACAGGCTCAGAAAACGCTTAGATGACGACCTCGACTCCTAACCTAGAATTTGAGTATTGTACACAAGACCAAGGTAAAACGGCTTTTCATTAACACAACTTTTTTTCCTCAACTACAAGCAAAGAAAGAAAACAGGAGAAATAGAGGTCAAAGGAATATACTGAGGATCGTTCTACGCTTGACCTACAGTTTTGATTATTTAAATATATTATGAATTTGGATAACTGATAAAAAGACATATGATTACTGAATAGTCACATTATTTTTCCATCCTTTTAGGAAAATTGGAGGAGAGCTCTAGAAATTACACTGGTAGTGCCTTCCAGTATGGCTGAAAGCAAGATAAATGACCGTGCCAATGTCTTTGACTTCTTTAAATTTACAGAATGCACTGAAATGAGAAGGCGGTTTGTACAACCTAAAAATAATTATGTATTTAAGCTATATAAAATGGTGACTATGATGAAAATCAACTTTACCACTGAAAGAAATGTGATCTTATTTTATTCTGTTTTAGTGCTTAAGCCTTTGATTTTGTCCTTGCTATTCAAATACTCGTAACTGCCCTTATATAATAATACCAACGGCAACAACAATAATAATAAATAGCAACAACTAATATACTACTAAAACAAAAATTTCATAATTAACTCCATGTATAATTTTAGAGGTAAGACGATTTGGAAAAAAAATCTTTGCGATATTAAATATTAAGATATCACAGATATGTTAATTTTCATGTGTCAGGAATTTACAATTATTTAAACTCAATTTAGTACTAAGCTGAATAATGACAATCATTCTGCATTTGAGATATTACTAAATACGTGTTTAAAATAAAGAAAAAAGAAGGATGAGAACAATTTTAAAACGTCTTCTGAAACATTTGCATCATTGAAAATATTTTAATCCACGTTTACATTAGACATTGTTAACTCAAGGACTTAGTTTGTGGACAATGAAGTATAAAATAAATCTGTTGAAAGTAATGTACAAATTAAGATTATTGAAATAGAAGGAACAAAAATAATCACCAAGACGCAGAGGGGTGGCTGGGCAACTGGAAAGTACGACAATGCAGAGAGGAGTAAGTCTAGGTAAGCTGGAAAACACAGCCACGACTAGTAGTCATCAGACGCCCACCTCAGCATGCCTTCTGTGCCTAGCCCGGGTCAGGGGTCCTCAAGGAGGTTCTGGCCCGTGTAACACTGGTGTGGTCGCACAAGCTGGAAAGAGACTGCGTTGGCTTTGGTGACAGGGCTAGAGCTTAAGTACATCAGGATTAGAGAGACACTGGGCAGAGCTGAAGCCCTGGCAGCTGAGGCAGAAGTGCGGGTGGGAGTTTAAGCCAGGATTCTTCACAGCACACGGAACGCTCTGTACCGTGAGTGACAAGAAGAAACTGTGAGGAGCCATGATGATGAATGTGCACATTGTCGAAGTTAATACCACAATGCTCCATTGTGCCATCACTATGCTGCACTGTGACATGATAGTGGTGAGCTGTGACATCATAATGATGGGCTGAGCCACTGCGATTTTCTGTTGTGTCACAACAATGCTGCAATTTACCCTTGAACTGTTGAACTGTGACATAGAATGACTTAACTGGTCCATCATAATGTTCCATTTAGCCAGCAAACTGTTGTACTGTCACTTTATAATTTAAATTGTAACAATGTCAAAACAGTTGTAAGTAATCTCAGATAAGAGGTGGGGAAATAGAAAAACCTATCAGGGGCCAGTATAAGTAGCAAAAAACCCACAAAGATAAGTGCAGATGTCTGCTCACCATAAAATAAGACAAGTGAAAATAGTAGTAAATAACAAAAACGAAAAATTACTTCCTTTTAACAGCACAGAGATACACAAAATCAGTAAGGGTTAGTCAGTAGAACCAGCTCTGAATCTTCAGATGTGAGTAGTTAGCCTGGAACAGCTTTACATACAAGGAAAATAAAGAGGAACTGTGTGGGGATGGGAGAACTCTAGAGAAGAGAATGGGAGGACACAGGTTCCTTGAAGGATGGAACAGAGAATGGGGGGGGCATTTCTCTAGAGAGGGAAAGGGTAATACTGAGGAAGAGAGAGGGATCCATAGCAATAAGGAAGATCGACAGAGCCACAGAATCATTATCTTATGTTTATCTAAAATCTCTCTCTCTCTCTCTCTCTCTCTCTCTCTCTCTCTCTCACACACACACACACACACACAAATACACACACTCACACATGATTTAAATGAATTTCTATCACTTGGAGTGATAATGTTTTCCTGAAGATCCATAAACCATCTAACAAAATCCCAAGCCCAGGCATGGATAGTGAATAACCTCCCATTCAGCTATTCTGCCGAATCCAAAGAACTTCAAAACAACATAGGTTACTGCTTTTGTCCTTAGTTGCCTCCCAGAATTTGAAGATAAATCACTATTGCTGAAGATACCACACACTTTGGACACAGGATATGAAGGAATTGAGCTGGATTTGACCCAGAGCTCTCCTCCCTGAGGATTAACTTTCATAGTTAAGGAAGATGCATTGCAGCTGCCAAGGGAGAAAAGCGATCAATCATCCTACCTAGCAGTGACATGACAATAATGACCAGCATGGCAAGGTATCAGCAATGATACAGCAGTGGCACTTGTGTCTTGGTATGAACCAACAGCTTTGTCATTGGACTTAGAGAGTACTAAGTAGGAAGTAAGGCCTTGTAAGTCCATAGCTAGTTAAGCCATAGAACATAGAGGAAAACCTACTAATGATGCATTCCTAAACCAGCGTCTCAGCAAGTTGTGGTTCTATATCCACTTATATGTATTTACGTATTATATTATTTGTATATGTATTTAGTATATTTATTTGCACATACACATATATAACAAAACATTAAAGCAGAAAAGGCCACGAATGCAAGAGAGGATAGAGGATCATAGAGGAATTAGGGGAAGGAGAGGTGGAAATTTAATATAATTTTTTTTTAAACTGAATAGCTCTTTTAAATATCATTAGGATCTGAGAAGTATATTATGATGAGTTTGTTACTAGACTATACCAAGTCATTATCAAATGTTATTATATCCTGAAAAATCAAAACTGTAAAAGATGGACATGTAGCTTGTTCACTTTTTTCAATATTTAATCTTCAACCTGATGAAGACATGTAACTGAAACGTATAAATAATAGCACAGGTTCTCTGCGGAAAAGTCAGCCATGCAAACCTCATGACCAGAGAATAGAAGAGGACAAAGCAGGAAGAAATTTGAACATGTGTTGAGGAACAGTGGGCAAAGAGGGCCTTTTGCGTGTCAAGAGTTTCTTATCAGTAACATATCAAAGGTGTTGAGTAATTAAAGATATTATTGTCAACAACTATTGATCAAGATGGATATAATTTATTGCTATAAATCTTCCCCTGGGACAAACATAAACATAGTCTTTCTCTTGCTCCTGTGGTATCAACAATAGACTTGGGCACATACAGCCTGCCAAGTTCAGGCTAGGGAACCAATGAGTTTACTAGGCATACAGGGCAATGAATAAGGTGTTCTTAACAGCCACACCAGGAGGTCTGCATTCAACAAAGATGATGATATAGATTATTGCTTTGCTTCCAATAGAGTTGGCAACTGAAAACATGGAAAGTCATGCTCTCTGAACCACTTGTGACGTTTGTACCTTATCGGAGTTCCCTGAAATGCATGGGAAGAAGAAAAGAAATAATTACAGATAGGAAAGAAAATAAGTGTATGGGCTTGTGGAGCAATTTCCCCCCATATTGAAATATTCCATCCTGGATATAAACTCTCTAAGACTCAGAAAACTCTAAAGTGGGCTCTCCTTAAGGCCTGGGAAATAACTCAAAAATTTCCAAAAAAAAAGTATCAGATTCACAAGGCTCCTTTATTTGTAAGGTTATACAGCCAGTAAAGATTCTTAAGAAAAAGAATCCTCTGGAAAGTGAGGCTGCACACAAGTGCCACAGACACCTCCAGGATGTCAGCTTTTTGTGTGTTCCATGCTGGTATGGGATTTTAATAACAGCTGCCTGAGTTATCCCTGTGTACCTATGTTCCTGTAAGAAACCCCAGTAATCATATTGGTTCACCCAGTGGGACTTTGATGATAGCACTATTTGATCTGTTATGGGTCCCTATCTCGGGTGAGTAGACATTTGTTCAAGTATCTCCAGGAACAGAGTCACACAGCAGAGAATCCTACACTTTGTGTCAGTCACAAATTCTCATTGTGTCTCTAGCATGGGTTACAGTGGTCTGCCCTGTGATAGATATTGTGTAAACATTTACTGAGTTTTAACTAAAAGAAGACATTTAAATTTTCAGTGCAATGTAATTAAGATAAATGATTTCCCAGTTCTTCTTGCATTGATATTAATAACACAGCTATCCCGTTTTGCTTAGGTCCTTAGTCTTCACAAATCATTAGATCTAAGTACTTTAAAAAGCTGTTAAATGTTCAGGGTCAAATACAAATTATTTAGTGATGGCTTCTTGTCAGATGATCTGTGTCCTTCATTATTTTAAGCAACTTAGAAAAATCTGCCCATGGTTATTTTTTAAGATAGAAAAAAAATCAAATTTATTTTTTTAATTTTTGATTCTATAATGATTTTATTATGATTCTAAAAATTACAACATTTATCCCTTCTCTTCCCACCCTACAAACACTCCCTTAAATCCCTCCCCACTCTCTTTCAAATTCATGGGCTCTCTTTCTACTAATTGTTATTGCATGCATTTATAATATGCATGTAGCATGTTTGTATATATAATACATAATATGAAAGATAGCATGTACACATTATATGTATCTATACCTAACATAACCTACTCAGATTTGTATGTATGTTCTCAGGGCTAATATTGGGCATTGATTTTCTCTTCCCTGGAGAGGACCTGCTCTCCCACTCTCAGCTCTTTAGGTCCCTTATCTTTCTTTGCATAGTGTCAAGGCCACCTGAGCTTCTTCCTGTTTCTCACAATGAGGCAGTGCTAGGTTAAAGTCATATAAGAACACTGTCCTACTGTCCCTCTGATGTTCTCTCTTTTAATTTTAGAATTACTCTTTCTTCTTGACTTTTAGTGTATTATCCATATAAATCTGTGTGTGTTTTGAATATTACTAATCTTTTCTTATAGAAATCTAAATGTTTCTTTGTTATTGCTTCATTCATTGCAACAGAAGCATCCCCTTGAGACAGTGACAGTGTCCTATTTTTCTGAAGCCTCTTCTGGATGGAACTCTGTTTCCCTGGATCCTTGTTCTCTAAGCGTGGTATGCTACCTCATGTTTGCTGTAATGCTGATGTTCTCATAGGTCATAATTTTATCTGCACTACCCACCTAATATTGATTTATATGACATTGTTTGCATTTTATTCAGGATTCTTAGGCATCAAAGTTTATTAAATCCCATTCTGTCTCTGGTTTTGCCTCAGTGTACCAGAAAATAAGGGGACAACTGCTTAAGAGATTTGTTATCTTTATTTGTGTAAGAAAAAATCATTCTATTCATCTTCTTCTGGATGCAAAGTTAATCTAACTTTGTGGCATGTGTTTTTGCACGTGTGTGTGTGTGTGTGTATGTCTGCGTGCATGTGTATGTATGTACATGTACATGTGTGTATGCATGTGTATATGTGTGTGTCTGTGTGTGTGCACGCCTGTATGTGTGTATATGCATGTGTGTGTGTGTGTGTGTGTGTGTGTGTGTTTGTGTGCCTCAGGCACATATGTAGAGATCAGAGAACAGCCTATAGGAGGTGATTCTCTCCTTCCACTATGAGTGTTCTGGGGCTCAATCTCAGGTCAGGACCCTAGCCTTATGAGACACCTGATTGGCCCTCAGACCTCATGTTCTAAATACATGTGTTTTATTTCTCCCTCTTGCCAACCTGCTTCCTGGCTCTGGCCCTGACTGCTTCCATTTCTTCCTCCCCTGCTTCCTTTTATCTTTTTTTTTTCCTGTTTTAGAATTTTTTTTAGACTTTGCTCTTTTAAACAGCTAGAAACAAAAAGGAATCCAATTCTATTGCATGCCTTGAATTGTTTTTATCTGGCTGGATATTCGAAATGCACTGGAGAATATCATAGAGGGAAATTATTTTGGAACTCCTTAACTCATTTACATTCATATTGTGTTTTGTGTCAAGGATTTAGGAAGGTCAAACTTTCTTACTGATATCATGTAATAGACAGAGGTTACTTTTCTCTGCAGACAAAATTCCTTCATGATATTTATTCATGAACTGGGGGACATTCTCAACAGCAAAGTAATTCATTGCCCAAAATGTCTTTGCTGGAGAATTCAAATATCCACATGGCAGTTGTATAGCCTCCTCCTATTCAAAATGTGTTACAGTCAACTGTGTGACACAGAGAGGTAATATACACTACAAATACAATATATCCAATAGCCCTATGTATTTCAAATGAGGATCTACAAAAGAATATGAAGACAGAAACAAAAATGGCACATTCTCCACACACAGAGTTCAGAGAGTTCAAGCTCTGAACAAATACACTGTACCCGTATTTTACTCAATAATTCAGGACTTCTGTCCTTTGTACAATTGTGTCTTCTACCATATATATATATTTGTGTATGTTGTAATGTTGATGTTCTCATAGGTCCATATCTTTATCTGTACTACCCACCTAATATTGATTTATATAATATTGTTTGCATTTTATTCAGGATTCTTAGGCATCAAAGTTTCTTAAATCCCATTCTGTCTCTGGTTTTGCCTCAGTGTACCAGAAAATAAGGGGACAACTGCTTAAGAGATTTGTTATCTTTATTTGTGTAAGAAAAAAATCATTCTATTCATCTTCTTCTGGATGCAAAGTTATCTAACTTTGTGGCATGTGTTTTTGCACATGTGTGTGTGTGTGTGTTTTAAATATCAGTTACAGTTATTTAATTACTAGTGGTAGTCAATCAAATACTTTACCTTACATTGTTAAGTTAAATCTGCGTCATTTAGTAGCCACCAGCAGCTGCCAACTAGCTCCTGATGCTGTGTTTGTGTTCGCTTTTCCTATGACTAATTTTAAGCAATTCCAGCTAAAATATAGTATAGAGTTGGTACTCAAGATGATTCTAGCCTAAAATTGAAACACACAATTAACCCATTGTATTTACATTAAGACTATAATTATTTGAGAAATACATTCTTTTTAAATGCTTTAATACAGGAGACAGAAAACATTCACGTTTGAAAAATATGATAAAATTGCCTTTAGCTATATATCCGATTAGACTAAACAGTCCTATAAAGTTGAGGATAGGAGTAGTTGGTATGCCCCTTTAATGTATAAATTATCTTCATTTTGAATCCTTCCTCTGGTCTCATGTCTACTTATATTCTACTTTATACATATTTTTACATATAAATGCTATTTTTGTAGGTGTGATATAGAACCTGACATTCCAAACTTCAAACAGAGTCCAAAGACCACTACTTGAATTTGTATTCTAAAATCATCAATGCATGTAGAGTCCATTTTCAGGATAAAACATAATTGAAAGCCATTTTTAAACTATGGCATTAGTTAAAACATCAAAAATAAAATTACTATATATTGTGTACAGATTTCTTCATATGTTTTAATGCATATAACCAAAATGTAATTGATTTTCTGGTTTCTGTGGTTGCTGCACATTGTGTATCACTTCCTGCTTCCAGCACATCCTCAGCCCTCTAGCTCCTCCTCTCTGGGGTCCTTCCCACTCTAAAATTCACAGCCTCTACACACACAGACAGGTATGTATGTATGTATGTACATATATACATGCATCTATGTATGTCTCAATAAATACAACCTGCTGTGTCAATTTTTGTTGTTTGTGTATTTTCAGGGCCGACCACTCTGTATTAGCTAACAAGTTAGGCAGCTCATCCCTGGGAAATTCTCAGCTTCCCACTCTCAGCAGTAACTAGTTGACTATACTTTTTGTCTAGGAGTCAGACCCTATCAGATTTCCCCTTTTTACATTACCATGTCTATTGATACTGTCATTGTTTAGGTCTTGCTTCAGTAGCCATTTCTAGGAGACACAATCTCCCCACATACTTCCTGGTATTCTGGCTCTTCAACTCCCTCTATCCCATGCTTTCCCTAGATGTTCCTTGAGCCATACATGTATGAATGTATATATGATCTGTCATGCAGATGTATACATTGAGGCTGGGATTCCAGGTTCTCTACATCATGTCCAGTTGGTTTTTTGTTTGTTTTTGATGGTCTCCATTTGCTGTGAAGAGACGATGCTTTAATGTGGGGTGAGAGCTACACTAATTCATGGGTATAAGGGTGAATACTAGACCACAGTTAGGAATTTTGCTGGTTGATCAAAGCTGCAACAGTAGGTTCTTCACTAAGATTCATGACCACACTAGCCCTAGGCTATATTTCCAGTACCAAACACAATTTATCTCCTGTTGAATAGGTCTTACAAATGTTGGTTACCATGGGCACAGAGAGCCACTGTTGAATCTTTAGGGATACTTTGACATGGGAGTCATTGTTATGGTTCATCGATGTCATGATTGGGTAGGACTATTAATTGTTTACCTCCTTTGGTAGTTTACATAATAGTTTCTGGTCCTATGGAAGCTAGGCTACAGACAGGAGGATTTCAGGTTAATTCAATTCAAACCATCTGAATCCTGTGTTCTAAGTCTGCAATGTCTTCAGCAATAGGGTCTTTACCTTCAGCTTCTAAGAGGCAACTGAGAGTATCAGCAATTACCCTTAGGGGGTCACATAGACTATTCTGAACAAGCACTCAAAAGGAGGTTTCTCATGCATGCTAAAGGTATTTTTGTTCATTTATTGTTCTTGTTTAGAATAACTTTGTTTAAGGTATGTGTGTGTACATACACTAATATGTATTGCATATAATATTAGGTAAAAAAATGATTCCTTATTAAGTGATATTGGTGTTATTTGTATCTTCTGTGTTGATCTCAATCCCCTTCCCAAAAGGAGCCCCATACCCATCTTTGAATTTCCCCTTGTGTCACCTGTGTACTATTATCACTCTCTCAAGTATCCTACTCTGCTGTGGTCCTTTTCTACTTCCCAGCTTGTTCAGTTGCTCTCTGTTAGGTGCTCACTTCTGAAGAATTGCAGCTAGGATCTTCATATGATAGAGAAAATGGAATATTTGTCATCCTGGCCCAAGTTAACATAACTCATTGTCTTTCATAGGTTCATCCATTTAGTTGGAAATTTTCTTCACTGAAGTACTTCACTGGGTTGTGCGCCACACACTCATTATGTGCATGTTTGACAAAAGGACACTTAGTCTCCATTCCCTAGGTGCTGTGAATAGGGGACCGATGAAAATTGCTGAGCAAGTGGTTTTGGAATAGGATTCAAGACTTTGGGCATATGCCAAAGAGTGATAAAGCTGGGCCATATGGCAGATTTATTTTTAGCTTTGTTTTGTTTTTAGGACTTTCCATTCTGATTTTTGGAATAGCTGTACCAGTTGTCATTTTCAACAATAGCCTTTCTTTTCAGTTGCTTTGTTGAAGTTAGCCATTCTGAGTGAGATGGAATCTCAGAATTGTTTTGCTTTGATTTTCCCTAATTGCTAAAAGTGATGAACATTGTTAGGGATATTTGTTAGCCATTTTTATTTCTTTGTTGAGATCACTTTGTTTCATTTCCATTTGTCAATCGGGTCATTTATTTCCTTGACATATTACTTTTGAGCTCTTTTGATATGCTGAATATTAATCCTCTGTTAGATGGATGACTGGCAAAATGTTTCTCCTATTTTGTGGATTTCTTATTTGCTTGATTGATACCTTAGTCTTAAGTTTCATGAATTCCACTTGTGAATTGTTGGTATTAATTTCTGAGCAAATTGAGTCTTGTCAGAATTTGTCCCATATATCCATGAATTGTAGACTACTATCTGTATTTTCTCCTAGCAGTTTTAGCATTTCAGGTTTAAAATTGTGTCTTTGATCAAATGGAAAAAATTTTTATTCATGGTGATAGATGCAGGTCTAATTTTATTCTTCTGTATGTAGATATCCAATTTTATTAGCCTTATTTGTGAAAGATGCTTTCTTTTTCCCAATGTATGAATTTGGACTCTTTGTCAAATATCATATGGCTGAAATCACGCGTACTCATTTTTGGTACATCTGCTTTACTCTATAGGTTGATATTTTTTTTGCTGTGTGACTGTCACTACTATTTTTTATTAACTGTAGTGCAATAACATATCTTGAAAAATGGATTAAATCCTTTCAGTATTTATTATTATCAGGATTCATTGCTATCCTGGTTCTTTTTTGTCTTCCATGTGGATTTTAGAATATTTTTCTATTTCTGTGATGAATGCTGTGTGTATCTTGATTGGATTGGATAGGACCTGTAAATTACTTTCGGTCTGATGGTCATTTTCACAGTTTAAATTACTGATCCACAAACATGGGATGACTTTCTGGTTTTTTAACAACTTTTTTGATCTCTTTCTTCAGGTATCTGAAGTTTTCGTTATAACAGTCTTTCACCTCCTTGGTTGGGATTGTGTCTAGTTATTTCATTGCCTACTGTAAAGGAGAGAATGGTGGTGGACTCTTTCCCTGTGTGTTTTCGTGGTGTACACAAAGGCTACTGAGTTTTGTGAGTTCATAGTGTACCTTGCCACTTTGCTGAAAGTGTTGACTGCTTCTAGATGGTTTGGGATGGAATCACATATAATTCCATCTGCAAATAGGGGTAAGTTAACTTCTTTTCCTATCCATATCTCTTTAAAGTCCTTCTGCCTTACTGTTGTAGGTAGTAGTACTTTGAACACAACATTGAAAAGATGTGGGGATAGTGGACAGTCTGTCCTTCCTGTTTTTAATGGGAGTGCTGCAAGCTTTTCTACATTTAGAATATCATTTGCTGTGAATTTCTGATACATGTTGTTCTCTTGTTATTTCTTTTGTCTTTGAGATTATAATGTAATCACATCATCCCCCCTTCTTGCTGCTCCCTCTAAACACTCCAATATACCTCTCCTTGATATCTCAAGTTCATGGCCTCTTTAATCATTTGTTTTTCTTATATGCAGATCATATTTTTCTAAATATAACCAGCTCAGTCTGTATAATGTTACATGTTTGTATATTTTCAGAGTTGACCATTTGGTCAAACAATTTGAACAACCTGTTGATGTTCTCTTCCCTGGGGAAGACTATTTCTCCCACTCTCAGCATTCCTTAGATGCTTACAGTTCATTGTCTAAGGCATAGGCCTGCTGGTCTTTCCCCCATCCACTGAGGCATGTATATTGTTGTCCTTGTTCAGCTCATGTTTGGGCGCCACGTTGATAAGACTTTATTGGGTGTAGATTCTGATGTTACTAGGAAACAGTCTCATAGCAAACACTCTAACTTTCCAGCTATTATCATCATTCAGCCTCCTGTTCCAGAATGCTTCCTGAGGAAAAAAGAAAAAAACACAAACCATGAACATTACAATCTTGTAGAGCCCAGACCCAAGGGCTGTATCTTACATAAATACATAAATTTTATTATTTTGAAGTACATTTCCTCCAGACTTTTTTTCTAGTACTTTTATCATGAAAGCATGATGGATTTTGTCACAAGTCTTTTCCACCTCTGTTAAGATGACTGTGTGATTAATTCAAGTTCATTTATATGATTTATTGTATTTCAAGTACTTGGAACAATCCTTGCATTTCCTGGATAAAGGCAATTTAGACATGGTTAATGTTCTTGCATGTGCTTGGAATCAGTTTCTTGTATTTTATTGAGGATTTTTGCATCTATATTCATTAGGAATATTGGTCAGTAACTCTGCCTCCCCCCACCCCACCGTGTGTGTTTCTGTGTGTCTTTGCCTTGCTTGTGTATTACAGCCTAGCTCCAGGTAACCCTGATAGATCA
Source organism: Cricetomys ansorgei (assembly GCA_026225945.1). Taxonomy (NCBI): domain Eukaryota; kingdom Metazoa; phylum Chordata; class Mammalia; order Rodentia; family Nesomyidae; genus Cricetomys; species Cricetomys ansorgei. Next base: position 2,164,976 of record JAMJFZ010000726.1, on the reverse strand, counting down.
TGTGTGTGCCTGGTGGAAGTCAGAAGTTGGTGTTCTATCCCTGGGAAATAGAGTTACAGAGGGTGCTGGGAACAGAACCTGACCCTCTGCAAGAACAGTAGGTGACCTCCAATACTGTGCCCGCCTTCCAGGACCTTCACTTTGCTCTTTTATAACCCCCAGATCAGCTGCCTGGAAGTGGGCATGCCAGATGGTGGGAGGGCTAGGCAGCCTGGTGACAGAAAGAGGTGAATGCTGCTGATAAGCTCACCTACTCCTGTTCTCTCCTCTCTCTCTCTCTCTCTCTCTCTCCCTTCCTCCCTCCCCCTCTCTCTCTCCTCTCTCATTGGATTCCACCCATCCATTTTAGTTAGAGTTTTTATTATTGCAACAAAACACCATGACCAAGAGCAAGTCGAGGATGCCAGGGTTTCTTTGGCTTACACTTCCACAGCACTGTTTATCATTAAAAGGGGCCAAGACAGGAACTCAAACAGCACAGGAACCTGGAGGCAGGAGCTTATGCAGAGGTGATGGAGGGGTGCCGCTTACGTGCTTGCTCCCCATGTCTTGCTCAGCCTGCTCTTATAGAACCCAGGACCACTAGCCCAGGGATGGCACCACCCATTCTGGTTCCTCCCCCACCAATAACTAATTAAGGAAATGTCTTACAGCTGGACCTTATGGAGACAGTCTCTCAGTTAAGGTTCCCTCCTAACAGATAACTCTAGTTTGTGTGTCAAATTGACAAAGATTAGTGAGTCAGCACAGCTGACCTCAACTTGACACAGAAACACATCACTATTAAGTCACACCTTTCCTTTCTTATTCATCTCAAAGATCTCACACTAAAAGCAAAAATAACTTTAAAAGTCCCATAGTCTTTATAAATTCAAACACACTAAAATGTCAGCCCTGTTAAAATAGCCTGTCTCTTAAAATCCAGTTTTTTACAATTCTAGGTCTCTCAGCTGTGGGTTCCAATATAATCAAAAGTTTATGTTTTCTTACTTCAAAAGGGGAAAATCAGGGCACAGTCACAAGAAAATCAAAGCAAAATGAAACTCCTATGTCTGGGACCCTCTCAGGATCTTCTGAACTCCCAATAGAGAGTTTGAGTCTCACAGCTTGTCTTCTCGACTCAAGTAGGTTCCACCCCACTGCTGCTGTTCTTGGTGGTCGTCCCATGGTGCTGTCATCTCCATAACCCCTGGGGACCCTTGCTGCAACGGGGCTGCACTTTTACGAATATTCTCTCTTGGGCTCTCTTCATGGAGCCAAGCCTCAGCTTCTCTGGATGACCCCTTCATTCCTGTGACTTCAACTGCCACTGGGACTGCATCTTCACCAATGGCCTCTCCTGGCCTCACAGTATCAACCTTCAATTGCTCTCCATGGTCCTTTCTTGCCTTCAAAAGGAGTCAGTCACCTGGGTGACTCTTACACATTAACAAGTCCAGCTATCAATATTAGGTGCACTGTTGGCTTCCTCAGGGATATAGTTTCTCTGTGCTCTCAGGAAACACTTCCCAGAAGGTTTCACCTCAGTGATGCTGGTCTCTTAATAACCACTAATTTTTTAACCAGCATCAATTTTCCCAGTAATGCAAAGGTTTCACTTCAGTGGTACGGGTCTCTTGTTAATTGTTGCTGACTCTTCAGCCCCAGCTGACTAGAATGATAGAATCTTAATTAAAAATATGAAATGACCCTGATAGAGTCAAATTTCCTCTGAAACTTCACAACCCAGTCCTCCATCTTCTATAGCTCCTTCAACACTGTTATCTTTCAAGAACATCCCACTGAGCTCTCAATACTCAATGGCTTTTCTATCCCAAAGTTCCAAAGTCCCTTCACAACCTCCCTAACACATGGTCAGGTTTGTCACAGCAATAATATCCTGGTACCAATTTGTCTTGGGATTTCTATTGCTGTAATGAAACACCTTGACCAAGAAGCAGGTTGAAGTGGAAAGGGTTTATTAAGCTTACACTTTCACATTGCTGTTCATCACCAAAGGAATTCAGGACAAGAGCTCAAGCATGGCAGGACCCTGGAGACAAACAAGTGCAGAGGCCACAGAGGGTGCTGGTTACTGCCTTACCCCCAATGGCTTGGTCGTCTGCTTTCTTTTCTTTTTTTTCTTCCATTCTATCTTTCTTTCTTTCTTTCTTTCTTTCTTTCTTTCTTTCTTTCTTTCTTTCTTTCTTTCTTTCTTTCTTCCTTCCTTCCTTCCTTCCTTCCTTCCTTCCTTCCTTCCATCCTGCCTTCTTTTCTTTCTTCCTCTCTTTCTTTATGTCTATATTTCTTTTTCTTTCCTTTTCTTTCTTTATTTCCCTTTCTTTATTTCTTTTGCCTTCTTTTCCTTTCTTTTTCTTTCATTTTCTTTCTTTTTTAGTTCCACCCTTTCTTTCTTTCTTTTTATTATTTTTGTTTTGTTTTGTTGAGACAGGGTTTCTTTGTTGTAACTCTGGCTGTCCTGGGACTCACTCTGTAGACAGGCTGGCCGAGAACTCACAGTGATCGACCTGCCTGTCTCCCTAGTGCTGGGATTAAAGGTGTGTGCCACCACCGCCCAGCTGAGTCTGCTTTTTTATAGAACCAGGATCACCAGCTCAGGGATGGCACCACCTCTATGGTGCCCTCCCCCATCAATCACTAACTAGGAAAGCTGCCTTACAGGCTGGCCTCCAGCCTGGTTTTTTGGAATTGTTTTCTCAACTGAGGCTCTCTCCTGTCTGATGACTCTAGCTTGTGTCAAGTTGACATAGAACCAGCCATTACCTCCCCTCCCTGATTCAATTAACATTACTCCAATGCTCAACACCTTTTTTTCTATTTGTTTCTACTTTTGGTGCAAATACAAAGTTCAGTTTTCATATCTGTAGGACACACACATATTTCCTAGTTTCCCAAACACAGGGAGTAATGGAGCTAGAGATTGATATTTGCATATTAATTCTATTTTAAATAAATTTCCAAATGCAAAGCCAAAATAATATTAAGCATATAATATTGTGAAGGATTTACTTCTAGACTCAAGTTACTATGCTTGATAACTAATTACATACTCTTCTAGCCCAGATACGAATGAGCTTTGTTTCTAAGGAAGGATATTTCTAGCTCAGCTATTGCCAGTTTCTTTCTTATAATTAATTGAAATATTTCTGAAAGTTGTAACCAGAAACAATGCCACCATGAAGATGTCAAAACCATTCAGATGTTATCAAGATTAATCATTGTGTTGACACATTCTGTGTTCATCACTAAAAAAAAATAAATACAAAAACTTCATTCCTTGTGGACTTACGCTGATTTCTGTCTTCTCAGTCTCTTAGCCAAAGCAGGCCTATATATACTTTGGGAATTTACCAGGGCGTTTCATCTAATAGGCTACAAGTGTTTTCCATGACATGTAAGTATTTCCTGGGTATACCAAAGCCAAACCTTACAACTGCTGTACTATTGATCCAGCAGTTCTGTGGTTTCAGATCCATAGAGGATCATCACACAGTGTGTTTACGGCATTCTGTGAATTCTTTCTTACAAATAAAACTGAAAACAATCTACAAAGTTTCTTATTTGGCTGGCGGAAAGTGAGACGTGAGGAGAGCAGAGGTGTATTTCTAGTGGGCGGCTTGAATATATAAGCAGCTTGTACTGAAGTTGGGGCCTGGTTATTTTGGGAGGTCCTTAAACATGAGAACTTAATGCTTCCAGTTTTCTGACAGAAAATTCTTAAAGACTGTCTCCAAGTCAGGAATTATAATCCTAGGAAATATAATTGATTATAGGAAGTGTCTAGGCCCTTTCATGATTTAAACCTACTTTCCAATCAATTTCTCCCACTTTTCATCAGCGCTGGTGTCCTCTGTCTCGATTCGCAAGGATTCTGATAAAAGGAAGTCATGCCCAAGGAAGGAAGGTGATCGTTTCAGGATAATGACTCCATGTATGTGAATAAAGTTGTGAATAAGTTGTATGCATCAGGAATTTCAAAGACAACAATATGTAATTGATCTTTCATCGAATAAAATTAATGTAATATGTGTTTAAAATATATTCTGAACAAAAACGAGTCCTCGAGTTCTTGCTGATCATCTAAATTGGTCACAGACACATGCATCATACAGCATCTACACAGGGCTCACCCAATACTTCAGCTATCACGTGGGTCATGTCAAAAGTCAACACATCCTCTTCAGTTTACAAGCTTGATCCCGGCCTCTCAGGATTTCATATTTTTCATTCTTATGATTTTTTTTCATTTCTCATGGATAGTTTTCATTTTTCACAACCACAAAGACCTTTCTAAATATCTAAGAAGTAATATATTGCAAACTATATATATTCTTTCTTAAATTATTTTGTAATTGTTATTCTTCATAGAGAACAATTCATCTGCCAGAATATTTCACAGCCTCAACCTTCAGTGTGGTTATAACAAGAGAATTAGAAAATGTGATCTCTGTACCTCGCACCTTGTTGTGTGTTTAATGAGACATATTTAATGCCTATAAAATATTTTAAAAGGTACAATGTAAGTTATAATTAAGTGTTAAACTGTCCATGAGTTATCTTTAGGCTACAGATTTGAAGAATGGGGGACTTTATAAACTATCAAGTAAGAACTCAATAGGGAGATGGAAAGTTTCGGTACCTTGGCATGGGAGAAAATTTTCAGAGAACATTAATGACTGTTATTTATTGATTATTTAATAATTGATATTTACCATTGTTTACTAGACATGTTTGATTCTACTGAGGGTACTTTATGTGCATCCAGATTGTCTCCATGCAAGCATTGCTTGAAGTGTTGCTGGTACTCATTTGCCCAGAAAAGGGATGGAGCTGGAGAGATGAAGGAAGCACAGCTTCTGGGCATGTAAGACCAGAGCTGTGCATGAATGTCAAGCTTTACCTGGAGCTTTGTGAAAACTGTGGGTGTCACAGGACACGGGATGCATGTGCTGACAGGCCAGTTAGCTCCTTCTCTTCCCCCTCCTCCTTCTCCTCCTTCCCCTCCTCCTCCTGCTCATCCTCTTCGTCCCGCTCTTCTTCTCCTCTTTCTTCTCCTTTCTTCTCCTCCTCCCTCTTCCTTTTTGGCATTTGGAAAATGCAAAAAAGAAAAAAAAAGATTATTGACTGACCTGTCTACATTTTCTCAATATGTAATTTGAAATAACACCTTGGTACTGATAAACTTTATCCCCGAAATGAAATGATTATTGTCAAAAACCAACAAACAACTTACAAAATAAACTGTCAGCCAACTAAAATATTAAACATGAATATTATGAAAACACACAATGACCTTGAATTAACTCAGCTACTGTAATTTACCTGAATACGTTTTTTTTTTTTTTCAAATAACTGATTTTTTAGTGTTTTGAGATAGGCTTTCGTATGGTAAATGCTGGCCTGAAACTCACTAAGTAGCCAAGTATGGACTTTAACTCCTGATCCTCTGCATTTATCTCCAAAGTGCTGAGATTACAGACTGTGTCATTCAGCCTGCTTACAAGCTGCGTGTGCATGCACGCACACACACATATGCTATCACGTTTGATGAATAATTCATCAAAATATTACTAAATATACGTACTTAATCATTTCATAAAAGAGTTGGGTTTTTGTTTGTTTGAGACAGGATCTTTCTTAGTAGCTTAGGCTGACCTGAAACTTGGATGCTTCTGCTTCAGCCTCTTGAGTGCTAGTGTTGCACGCACACATTAACACATCCAGCACACTCTTTTTCTTTTCTTTTTGATGTCAACAAATGAAAACTATTGTTTAACTACTTGGAATTTTGATGAGGTTTGCATAACTAAAATATCTCTATTCAATAAAAGAAATCAGAACTGCAGCATAATTCCTTTCAGGTTATATTTCTTAGCATAATTATAATTACATTAGTCATTACATTAGGCAGGTTATTGCAAATGTAATTTTCCCAATATGTATTGAACTACCATATAAGCATAGGATCACTTGAAGAGAGGAATTTATCATACCCCAAATCACATAAACGTGTGTGTCTAATTGAATTCTAGAAACCATTAAAACAATAAGACAAGAACCACTATGGAAATATTACCAAGATACAAAATTATGTAAGCGAATACCAGAAGAATAACAAATGCATGCAAAGTTTAAAAAAATCATTTGTCTTCAGAAATATGCAAATAGGAAAACAATGAGATTTTCCTTCATATTTATCAGCAGTGACATATAGCAACGGCTGCAGTCATTATGGAATAATCCCACACTGTGTGGTTAGGTTAATACATTAGAGCTGATGTGACCTAGGCATCCTGATCTTCATGTCCCTTGGGAACTCCCAGAGAGGGCCACAAGGTGCAGCCCTAAGAAGTTCACACTAGTGCTGCTTAGAGGAAGTGTGTCACTAAAGACCTGGTGGGCAGAGCGTAGGATGGCATCAGGGAGGACCAGGCTCAGGTCAGTGCTCTAGCTGTGAACACAGTAGGGAGGAGGATGTAGAGATTACTGAGTGGGCTCCAATAAGAAGCAGGATTGTGTCTAACACACTGAATGAACATCTTCTTCAAATGCATGCATTTAAGGTGGAACCTATGAACATGCATGTCAAAAGAGTAGATGCTGAATTCAAGAAAAAATGTAGTTTTCTTTGTCCTGTTTTTAGAAAAATCCTGGAATTCTGCAATTTATCACATTAAACTTTTGTTTTTTATTCACAATGCAGTGTGCTGAACATTTTCATGGGCAGGCAGCCCTCGTGGTGATTCACGGTTTCCAATACCGGTAATAAATGACTCATGAGCTCACTTGTGAATCATTTCCATTCCGAGAGCTGGAAGGGACTGAGCTGGGGAGTCTGAGTGTGTTCAGCAAGGAGAGCACATTACTAACTGTGTGACCACCTCCCAGCTATCCTCTGTTGGGTTCTTAGCAGGTAAGACAGGAACTTGCTGTCACACTGTAATCAGCAAGGAAAGGATGAGCTAAGGAAACATGGAGACAGGAATGCCTCTGCTTGTTGGCTGCTGGTGGGACTGGAATTAAGTTGAATCAACACAGTCATCAGCATGAAGAACACATGGATCTGACTGTACAAGGGCACAATAATCATTCTAACAAGCAACCCATCCATGAGGAAGTGAAGTACCAACATACATAACCTCTCTCCAGGAAGCATTTCTGTGAAAATGATAAATACTCATGTCACATGTTATTCTTCATATGTTGATAAAATTTCTCATGAAATTTAAATTTTGTGTTAGAATAATTGAATAATTACAAAATAGTTAAAATTTCATCTTGCAATGGAATAGTTATCATTCCTTTTTTTTCCTTTCAGAATTACTATTTGGGAAATTTTAAGATAAAGGAAGATTGGTACTAGGAAATACACACACACACACACACACACACACACACACACACACCATGATCATATGTGGGCATTAAGTTTGATTATTATTATTATTTGATTAAGATCTGTGTATTTTAACCCCTGTTTCACATCCTTGAAATATAGTTTTGTTTTTTTCCTCTCCTGTCATCCACAGATGCGTTTATCGTATTAGGTACCTGTGACAATAAGCCTATGACCAGAAAGGGTAACAAACCAAATGCTGACTGAGAGACAAACGAAGAGTATAGATTTTTATCCTGGACAAAGGAAATGATATCTGGGGTGCTTTCAATAGCAATGGAAAAGTTAAATCCTATGTTGGGTATGGAAGCATATGCCGACAACCTCAGCTAGGGAGGTCGAGACAGACAGATCCCTGAGGCTCAGTGTCCAGCAGCCTTGCCTAATTGGTCAGATCCAGGTTCCATAAGAGAAGCTGTCTGAGAGGAGGTGGACAGAATGTCAAGAGATGGCCCCTAGGTTGTCCTCTGGAATCATGTGGCATGCACACGCTTGTGTACCTGCATACTCAAACAACCGCAGATCGCATCAGGATACGTGCACGACTATGGTGCATTTGTTTTCCTTCAACTGCAGAAAAATGTTACTTTAAAGCGTTTTGTAAAAGACTGTTTCCGATTGTCCTTGATTGTGACTTAACGACTGAAAGTATGTGACTTCCTCCCGCTGGCAATGGCCATGACACCTGCGGGGTGTGTGCTGTTACGTTGACTGACGCAATCCCTGTGCATGGTTAGTCTTTGAAAACTTGGCACAAGCTGGAGTCATTTGAGCAGACAGAAGCTCAATTGAGAAAATATCTCCTGCAGACAAGTCTGTGTGGCGTTTTCTTGATTGACTACTGATGCGTGTCTTAGATGTCTTAGGGATTTTTATTGTTGTGAAGTGACATCATGACCACAGTCACTCTTATAAAGGAAAACACTTAATTGCAGTTGCCTTATGGGTTCAGATGTTTAGGCCATCATTGTCCTGGTGGGAAGCATGGCAGCATGAAGGAAAACATGGTGCTGGAGAGGTAGCTGAGGGTTCTACATTTGTGTCAGCTGGCAGCAGGAAGAGAGACAGTGAGTCTGGCTTGAGGTTTTGAAACCTCGAAGCTGGCCCCTAGTGCTACATTTCCTCCAACAAGACCACACCAACTCTATCATTCAAACCACCACAATGTGGTAGGGCTAACTCTCTGTGTGTAGTGCCCACCCTGGTCAGGGTGTCTGTGGTATATAAGAAAATAAGCAGCCTAAGCCATAAGGAACAAGTCAGAAAGCATAGTAGTAGTAGTTCTCCTACTGGGGCAGCTCACCAAGAGAAGCAAAGAGGCATAATCAAAAGTGCAAACTCTGCCAAACCCCAGAAGAGAGATCCACTGTCATGGCCAGTGCCACATTCCACAGTGGAACTTCAAGAGTCTGAGCTCAGGTATTTTTATTGATTCAGAACTCCTCAGATGCTCTACTGATAGCACATGCAGATCATCAGCAATTAAACATCCCCCACAGAAATCTAACACCTGCAAACAATACAAAACACCAAGACCTAGGGAACCCCTCACTCAACAGTGCACAAAATGATTATCTTATACAATTAAAAAATAAACTTCCACAAGAGAATTCCTCCATGAATTCTGCTCTGGTCGCTGCCACCAGGTTACTGCAGTATGTTCCTGACTTGGAATTTTCTCAAGATGGACTATGACCTGTACACCAAAAACTCTTTTTTCTCCTATGCTGCTTTTGGTCATGGTGTTTTATCTCAGCAATGAGGAATAAACTAAGTCAACGTATGTCTAGGTAATCATCTCTAGATCCTCAAATAAGGAGTTTAAAATTCCTCCATTTAAGGCTGATACAGCTCTTTTGGTGAGAGCCTCACAGTTAATCAAAGTTAAAGATGAGAATTAAGGTAGATTTGCAATGAATGGAATCTCAAAACAGCCTAGCTACACAGAATTCCAGACAGGGATGGGGTCAGGGTTATATTGTGTTGTTTTCATATTAAGGGTCAAGATCCTTGCCTTTACAACCTTCAAAGACATCAGTTAGCCAGACCTATTGTGTATAATGGGGAGTGTCTTTATTCTATGGGATGTGGTGTGCTGTTGGTTGGTTTGTGTCTGCTAGTTCAACTTACCATTTGTAGTGAACTTCACAGTGCTCATATCTCCTTCCAACAATGCCTGTGTGAAGAAATAAAGATTTCAGTGTACTGCTGATATGATTTTAGTAAATTGTTTCTTTTAATTTTGTGATTTTTCTCTTTACCATACTCTATCCTACACTTTCCAGTGTTAGATGGCCCCAGGAGGAATACTAACTAACCCTATAAACTAGGTCAGGTCACTTCTACTGAGGGAGGAATTAACAAGTTTTAGATGCCTTGGTGTCTAGCATGGTGAGCTCCTGAACTACATACATTTTACCTGATTCCTTTGTCTCTTTCAAGGTACTCATCCCATCTAGAAGTACACAGCAATGAGTCACACATATCACGCAGTATTTCGCAAGCTGAATATTCATTCAGAGACATACCATCATAAAATCTGTTACATTGCTGGTGTAGAAAAACAGTCCACATGCATCCTAAAATATTGGTCAAATTATCATGTTTAATTGCTTAAAAAATCTACACAAATTAAGTAGATACCCTTGTGGAACAGAGTATGGATTGGCTTTCATTGCAGAACATTGCAGCACAATTAATGTTTTTGCTGGTGTTCATTTATCAGATCCTGGTGGCCAAACTTGGGTTTTCCTGTGCTGTGGTGTTTGTACTGCGTTCCATAGTGTGCTGGGAAGCGGTTACATTTTTGTGACATTTTAATATTGTCATGTTTATAATCATTATGGTATTGAAATGTATTTGAATATGTATTTTGTATTTTGCCAACAGTAAATTTGCAAAGAGTATACTTTAGTAAGTGCACTGAGTGATGCTTACATACAAATGATAGAAGAATAGGCACATACCATAGGCATGCAAACAAATACGCGTGAACCAGAAGGTTTTTTTTCCCCCTGCTAGTTCAGAATAGACTAACCAGGAGTATAAATTTTTGTGTTGAAGATTTCAGGACTAAGAATGTTGTAGACCCCCCTGGGAGATCCCTGAAGTAATCTAGCATCGTGGTCACTGCAGTAATGGAGCTTGATCTGGTTCCACAGTTATTCCTAGATGTGGCAGTGGGGAAGTACAAACCAGCCACAGAATCCATTGGCCTTTAAGGAACACTGATGGATGAAGTGAGCTACTTAAAATATTATGACATCCTGAAAGCATGTCACTAAACTGCATCTTTCTCCATATTAATCGTTTGACATTACTATCTTCTCTGCTTCTTGGCTTTCATCTAGAAATACTCCAATTTGAGAATTAAAAAAGCTATCCCGAAGCATTTAAAGTGAGCCTTCTATTTGGACATCCAGCTCATAATTGAGACCCACTGTGGAAACAGCCATGGTAAACAAGCTCAATTAGCTCACAATATATATTTAGAAAACAAACAACAACAACAAACAATAAATTTTTTTCTAAAACCAGGAAAAATAACAAGAGATCATTTCAAAGCTGAGATTTACTTTAAAGTTAATCTTACATCATTTTGCCTAGGACAATGTGCATATGATGAGGGCAAACTTTGAATTATGAAAATAATTTAAGATTGGTGAATTGAATTATTTAGGTAATCTGAAAAAACTAGTCTTAAATCCATGTGGAAATCACACTGAAAAGAAGTTCACATTAGTAAGGAATGCTTGGGAGGTGTGATGACTGTCTTCATACAAACTTTCTGGAGCATGGTGGCAGCTGCAATACTACAATAAATTATTTTATTCATCATTTTTCAGACATTACTGAATCCTCTTACATACTCATGTAGCATAATTTAGACATCACTTCATACAGCTTCTACAAAGGAAAAACAAAAGGAAATACACTGCCATTACTGTGTGTGGGAAATAATTTTCTACATCTGAACCTTTGAGTGGGTGATAACTGCGTTCATCTTTTGAACAACCTGAATAAATTAAGAGTCAGAGTGCTGATTAGCATTTAAATGAAAGTAATTATCCTTTTCTAAATTTAATTTTTAACTTTTTGACAATGCATAAGGACCATGTTTACATCATTTCTACTGCTCCTTCCCCAGCCCACTCTTCCTGTGCACCCCATTCCCTCCTAAATTTTGGCCTCTTCTTCTTTGGTTATTGTTGTTTCATACACATAACCTGATGAGGCCACTTACTATGTTTAGGATTGATCATGTGAGACTTAATAACCTATCAAGGAACTCATCCCTGATAAAAATTGATTCTCCTCTCAGTTGTCATCAGTTGCCCTTAGCTGTGCATCTCATGGTGGAGCCTTGTGAGATTTTCCTTCCACATTAGAATGCCAACTATGTCATTATGCAGGTGTTGTTTATGGATCACACTGTTGAGATTTCTTTTGTATGCTTCACTTCCCTGTGTAGAGGACACTGTCTAGCAGCAGGTATGTTGGCCCTCTGGCTTTTATAATCTTTCTTCCCGCTCTTCCATGATTTTCTCTAAGCCTTGTGTATATGGATTGTGTTGTAGATTTATTAATTGGGGCAGGCATCCCATGATCACTTACTGTATGAATTTTGCCAGATGTAAATCTCTGTGATACTCTTTATTTGTTATGAAATAAGAAGCTGCTCTAATGAGAAGGGGAAGCAACACTTATCTGTATGTTCACAAATAAATTATTTAGAATAGAGTTAGAAATGGTAATGGTATAGGAAAATGACATTTGTAGGTTTCCTTCTGGAGTCTATTAACTTTCCAGCCACTGGGAGTTGGCTAGCTTTCCTTCCAGGAATGAATTCCCTTGTGTTGGGTAGCACTTGAGTCCAATCAGACAGCTGTTGGTTAATACCCTCCCCCAATAAAATTACCACTATTGTAACATTAGCATATCTTGCCAGGCCAGTAATTGCTGTAACTTGTTGGCTTTGCAGGTAAGTAGTACTATTGATTATTTTTCTTCCTTGGCAGCTTGCTTACATAGAACCTTAGGAAATTCTAGAAGCTAATCCTTAGCTAATCCAGGTCAGTTCTAGCTCAGTTCTTCCCAGTCCTGTATCTGAAATGTATACTGCATTCAGTATAAGCCCATATACAGTATATATGTATTTTAAGTGAGGCTATAAAGTAAGGTTTCCCAATGGCTTTGCAAACATACTTAGTGCTACTTGTATCCTCTTCCTCCCTCTCTGTATTCTCATCTCTCTCCCTTCCCGATTAGATTCTCTCAATTTCCCTTACAGCTGAAGATAATTTCATTTTGGATATGTACAGATTTTCACTATCTGTTTTTAGTTGAAGGGTACCTAAGTTGTTCCCATTTCCTGGTTACTATGGATAAAGATGAGCAAATCTCAGCTACTGTCTGTGCAGCAAGACAGAGTCTCAGGGTGTATGTGAAGTAGTGATATATCTGAGTATGTTGGTAAATCTACTTTTAGCAATTTTAGAATTCTCCACACTGATTTCCGTAGCGGCTGCGCCAGTTTGCAACAGTGAACAGGTGTTCTCCCTTCTCTGCATCTGTGTCTATATTTGTGGTCAATTGTTTACTTGATCTTATCAATTCTGACTGAAGCATGATGGGATCTCAAAGTGGTTTTAATTTGCATTTCCCTGGTTACTAAAGATGGTGACTAATTTCAAAGACAATTCTTAACCATTTTTACCTATTCTATTGAAAACTATCTGTTCAGATCTGTAGCTCATATTTTTGTCAGGTCAATTGTTTGTTAATTTTTGTTTTGATTTTTAAAATGTATTTTTCTTTTGAGATCTTCATATATTCTAGATACTAATCCTCTTCTGGACATATAGCTGGCAAAGATCTCTTCCGCCTGGCATGCTTCCAAGACAAGAGATCAATTGTTTTCTTTGCTACACAGGAGCTTTTGTAGTTTTTTTTTTTTTTTTTTTTTGAGATTCTATTGGTTAATTAGAGCCTTAACTCCCGAGCAAACAGAGTTTTATTCAGAAAGTCCTGTTTTGCATTTCATCTTGTGGAACACTACCTTGTTTTCTTGTAGCAGCTCCCATGCTCCAGCTTCTACACTGAAGTCTGAGCCATGCGGGGCTAACGTTTGTATTGGGTTATAAGTATGGGTCTAATTTCATTTTCCTGTACATGGACAATCTAGTTTTTCTAGCACCATTTGTTGACATCAGTCTTTACACATGTATGTACCTCCTCAGCAACAAGGTAACATTAGACGAAAGTCTTTTATATCTAATCAGTCTACTGCTGTGATCATCTTCATTTATATCCCCCCTTGTTTAGAAACTGCAAGTATATTGCAATGTCGATACAATAATAAAAATCCCTAACCGAAGGATAAGAAATGTAAGTTTTTTATAATTTATAAATAAGATTAAAATATAAATAGAGGAATTGTCACTGTAGCATAGAGATAATAGAAGAAAATGCCCATTAAGTGTTTCATATTGATATAACCAAGAGAACGAAGAAGTATTTGTTATCTTACCATGTAAAAAAAAATTAGAATTGTTCAAATTCTCTATTCTGAATCCATGAATACCAAAGACTCACAGGAGCTTAAATGAAAACAACCATATTTGCATAAACAAAAGAAATCATAAATATCAAGGACAAAACAAATTCCTACATAAACAGCACAGACAGTAAGTACCTATCAGTTAAGAAAAAGAAAAAAAAAATCTCTGCATTTTAGTTTTCTCAGATGAAAAGTGTATTTCCTACCAAAAGGCACATTTTAGTGGCAAAGCAAGATTATGTCTTCCAGTAGAGTTTTCTTTTTCTTTTCTTCTGGAGTTTAGAATATAATTAAATTTCTTCCTTTCCTCTTGCCAAACCCTCATATGCCCCTTTCCACTCTACTTCAGATTTTCACTAATTATACACACACACACACACACACACACACACACACACACACACACATTTACATATTCCTAAATATAATCTGTTCAGTCTGCACAATGTTACTTGCATGCCTGTTTTCAGGTCTGATCACTTGGTACTGGGTAACACTGGTGTGCTCCTGCCTGGAGAAGATGATTTCTCCCATTACCAGCCTTCCCTAGTTGCCCGTAGTTCTTTGTGTAGGGTCGAGGGCTCCTGGCCTTTCCCTGTCTACACTGGCGTGTCTACTGTTGTCCTTGTTCAGATAACATTTGGGCAGTAATGTTGGTGAGACTTTACTGGTGCAGCTTCTGATAGTATACGGTCTATACTTCTGACAGTACTCAGATACATGGCTCACAGCACACTCCCTTTCTCACTCTCCCTTTCCACAATGTCCGCTGTGCCTTAGTTTTGGGAGTGACTTTTATGTACATAGATGTATCTTTGGGACTGGACTCTACACTAACTTGTTGATTTGTTGTAGTATTTTGTGCTGGTATCCTCTGTTTTAAAGAGAATATTCCTGATGAGAGGTAAAGATTACACTCATCCCTGGGTATAAGGACAAATATCTAGATTGTTGCTGTGGATTATCCTGGTTTGATAAAGTAATGGTTATAGATTCTCCTTCAATATCCTTGACTTCACTAGACCTTTGTTTTGTGCCTAGTTAATAGCATGGGCTCCCCCTTGTTGAACAGAACTTAAGTTCAATTAGAGAGCTGTTGGTTATCTCCAAGCTACATGTGCTACAACTGCGGTCTTGGGGTTATCATGTCATGCTGACAGCTGATTTAGCTAATGGATACATAACTGGGTAGGACTTTTGGTTGCATCTCTCCTTTGAAATCTTGCATGGTGCTTTGTAGTATCATAAAAGGTAGTCCTCATGTAAGGGGCCCTCAGGTTAGTTCCTGCTTAGTGGTCTCTGTGCCCTGTTTCTGAAGTGCATGATGTTTTCAACAAGACATTTAACTTCCATATTTGGGGGCTAACTAAAGATAATGGCAATAGGCTGTGGATTTTGGGCATTTCTTGGACATCTCTGATGAACGACTCAAAAAAGGGGTTCTCATACTTCTATTAGAGGTTTTGTTAGGTGGTCTTTGGCCCTTCGAGAGGACACCATCAGCCCAGATTAGAAAAGTTCATTCAAACTATATATGCATATTTATATACAGGATTATGTGTATTATATGGTTTCTTTTAGGTAAATATTTAGTAGTATAATTCATTGTTGCTTTTTTCTGACACCTTTGTTGCTGTTTTCCCTTCCTCTGTGTTGACCTCTCTCCCTCTAGTGCGCCCCCTTTCCCATCTCCCCATCAGATCACTTGGATCTTCCTGGTCCCCTTTACTCTTCTCCATGTCTCCCCCTCGACACACAGACCTCGTTTTACAGCCCCCTGATTAGATCACGTGTACCCCACCATTACCTTCTCTATTGCACCTCAACTCTACTATCCTGGAAATGGCCCCATTTTTTATTAATATTTATCAATATTTAATGTATCAATGTATCGATATTTAAAAAATTAATTATTGCTTATAGTATGACATTTGTTACCAACGCTAAATGACGATAAAATAAGAATGCAAGTACACTGATAGAAAATGTGCAGAATTTTTCATGGAATATGATAAATAATTTTCAGTAAAATAAAGCTATTCTCACTAGAGTCATAACAATGGAACATGCTGAAGTGATTTGATCGTGACTTGAGATGAGAGAATATAACCTTCAGTGGAGGACTGAGCATAATGAATAAACACTATTTGCTAGTAAATTAAGCAACAATTCAGATTCAATATTGCAGTTCTTGCAAAACATGAATTTATTTTTTTGTCTGTGAACGCTCAGCACGATTCTCCCCCCAACCCCCTTTCCCATTTGTTTGCAGAAGCGTCACTCCAGCTCAGGTTGGCCCTGAGCGCCTGGCACACTGCTCATCTCGGTCTCCCAGGTGATGACTTTATAAATGTGAAGTGCCATACCGTGGATTCTGTCTTTACAGCTAAAGCCGACTGACCTGGGTTTTGTCACACTGGCATCTTTCTGACGTCATCTTTCTCAGTGACACAGCTTGAGAGCACAGGTAGCCGACACACTGTGGCAGAACCCAGAACCTGCGCAGCCTCAGGTGTTCCCAGTACCATTTTCAATGATGGGCGCTTTGCCTCTTTAATTACCTACATTTACCATTGCTCTGGGCATGCTGTAATATTTTCCTTCTAAGAGTCAACAGCTAACTTGCCGTTTGGAAATGTTATATCAATTAAAGCTACCCAGAAAAGTAGTGTGTATGAAAGAGACGATTCTTTGAAGCTTTGTGGTAATGTTTACAATATGGGGCTAACGGATGGTCACGTATGAGTATGTGAGGAAGAACATAAGTTGGCTTATGATGGTAAAGTCCTTAATTGTTCCTCACTGACTCAAATATGATAGTAACTAGTCAAACATAGGTTCTATTATTCATGCTATTAATAAAATTGATTGGTGATATGTTAATACCTTTGATTTAAAATTAAATTTATTGTAAGCAATATATGAAATATAAGTTTGGTGTATTTATGGAGTACCATGTGATTGGTCTATATAATTATAAATTAGCATTTAAATAAATTTAATGTATTTATAGGTATATAGCATTTGTTGTTTAAATAGATTTAAGTATAACTAGTGACATCACCTTTATCATTTCTTTTCAACTTTCAAAATTATTTCTTCTAACTTTTTAAAATCATGATGTGCATCATTACCTGGGTTTGCAAGAATATTTTAGAATTTCTCTCTTGCCCTTAACTCCTACTTGGTACCCACTGATTGCTTTTCCTCATTCCTCCATTCTGAGAATTTCTCAGCCTTCAAGCAGACCATTCTACTCTCAAATTTTATGTTATAAAATTTTCAATATTTTCATTAGAATGGAATTCTGTTACACTTATCTTTCTATGCCCAGTTTAGCATAATATCTTAAAACTTGAGTTCCACAGCAAGTATTTCTAAAAATGTACTGAAATCTGTACTAATGAAATCAGATTCTGGTGCTCCTCTGTCTTAACTATGGATTATAATACTCAGAAAACCCGACAGACAGTGAAGTACCGTTTTCTTAGTAAATGCAGTTGCCATTTTTGCATGTATGAATAGCAAACAAGTAACTGTCGCTGTTTTCCATATCAAACCATATATATACATTTGAAATTAACTATTAGAAAATCACATTTTTATCATCCCTGACTATTTTCCACCTGCTGACCCATATGCCATGGCTAATCCTCTAACCACTCAGCTAAATTCAGCTCTACGTACATAGCTGGAAGAGATACACCAGCCTTTTGTTGGATTTGTCATGGAAGTTGAATGTTAATGTTGAAATCCATTTCTTTGATCTGCATCCATTATGGTCATAAAAATAACTATTGGATTTATTTGTTAATAGTCATCTGACTTTTTTGGTCCTAATTTTCATTAATCTATACTGAAACTAACCAGAATGTATTGATTTTACCTTCCCAGATTTTCAAAGGTATGTGAAGTATTTCCTTTGCTCAGTTGGAGGATGTAGAGCTTTTTATTTTAGGAACTATAGAGTATCTGCTTTCAAGGAGGAACTTGACAAGAACAAAGTTCAAAGTCTAGTGTCTAATTATCTGCTGCCTGCTGTACATGCATCATACACACGAGTGTACATCACAGAGACTCTCCACAACGTAGTCACTAGTCCCCTTAAAACATAGATACCATAAGAGCAAGGCTGCTTCTAATTTTATTTCAGCCTACCTGAATACTAACCTGTAGTAAGCACTCATTTTATCTAACTAGTTTATTAATTAATGGATTAACTCAGATGCCATTTGCTTGGAGCAATAAAATGTATGCATGTCTATGTAGCCAGAGGAACTTGCTTCAAGGCATTATGAAAATTGGAAAATATAGACCATGAAAGAGAAAACTGAAGCAACAGTTTTTATGTGGATGATCTTTATGCAACAGCTATCAATGTAATCACTGTCCCTTATAAGACTTGAAATGAATTTCAGAGTTACAGAGATGAAACATTGTCGAAAGTCCCTACCAGGACTTGCAAAGTCTGTTCAAAATTTCCAAATAAGAACCTTCAAAGAATTTCAATAAATTTTATAATTATTATTGTGTGTGATGATTTATTTTTCTTGACTACTTTGCCATAAATCTTCACGATGTTTAATATGTGTGCCTGTGCATATGTGTGTGTGTGCATGTGGGTATGTGTGTGCGTTTCCATGTGCTTGTGTGTGTGTGTGTGCTTGAGTGTGTGTGTGTGCATGTGGGTATGTGTGTGTGTTTCCATGTGCTTGTGTGTGCGTGTGCTTGAGTGTGTGTGCCTCTGTGTGTGTGTGTGTGCCTGTGTGTGTGTGCATGTGGGTATGTGTGTGTGTTTCCATGTGCTTGTGTGTGTGTGCCTCTGTGTGTGTGTGTGTGCCTCTGTGTGTGTGTGTGTGCCTGTGTGTGTGTGTGTGTGTGTATTAGTGAAAATAGTTTTTGGTTGGCCTACTCCATTAGCCTATGAAAGTCATAGTGGCTGTGATTCTTCAGTTCTTGCCCCATTATAAACCTTAAATGTGGTGACTAGATTCACAGAGACTAACTGATGGTACATGTTCCTGGGTTCACTTCTTCCCTATTGATTTTGTGAACAAACAAACCTACATTTTTACGAGTAGGCAGTGGCTGCTGGGTGTACAGCGTCTCAGTGATTGGATCTAGAAACCAAGTGTTTACTTGTGAGAAAATGTTATCAAGCAACAGATTAGGAAGACAATGCATGATGGGGAAGTTCAAGGAAGGATAAACTTCTTAGGTGATCAAAACAAACAGCCCTCAGATTGCCGGAAGCACATTGTGTTTCGACTGAAAGAGCTGCATTACAAAAAAGGAAATTTGTGTAAACCTAGAGAAAGAAACTATTCCTAGATCTGCAGTTGCCTCTGGCCTTAAATAGGAATGGATAGAGAGAGCTGGGTGCATTTCTAGAGCCTGTGATAGGAGAACACACTCTAGTTGCAGGCCTCTCTTGTGCCTTTATTATTATTATTTTATTAACCACAGTCAATTGTTCCACTTCTGTGTCTGATTTTCTATGTAATCTAATGATAGAAGAAGTTAATATAAAGTAACAAATACATTTTCTGAGTCCCTTGGTTTTTATGATTTGCTTTCTCTTAATTCCTGAAATATGATAAATGTAATGTCCTTCTAAGTTTTAACTTACCTTGTAGGTAGAACTCTTTAATTTGGCTTTCAACAAGGATAACTGATTCTGCCAGAGACTTCCCAGAATCCTAACATTTTCAGAATCAGAGTTACTGGTTGCTCCTTTTAGAGTGAAGGACATCTGGAAGAGTGTCTCTGCAGAGATGAGAATAATGGGGTGGCCTGTGTGTTTTGGGACAATGTTTCAATGAATTTCCCTGTTTACCCACTTACAGCTACTTAACAAATTCGGTCCGCTCATTCGATTTAGCTTCTCAACATTGGTCCGTCATACATTTTATCTGGTAATATGCTTGAAATATCTCACACAAATTAATTGTTCACTTTTTATGTTTAAGGCATTTGGTAGGGTTTATGTTCAGCCTAAATTTAACCATCTAGGAATGAAGCAACTAGTAAACTATCTATATGAAAGATTTCATGAAGTATCTGCATGCCATGAAGGGTCATGTAGGAGGGTAAAACCATAGATGTCATTGAAACTTGTGAGCAATTTGTAATCAACATCTCCAAGACTGCCATCTGTTGGGAGCACTTGTCCTGCACAATGCACTTCCCCATTGGTTTTCATGATTATCACGATTATCACAGGGCTCTCCCTGTCTGTGGTTGTAAGGTAGTTAACAGATCCCTCTGGGACACCTTAAATGTGAAGAATCCTGATCTTGACATGTACATACATTTCTCAAGGAAACATTTTTCAGCTTCTCTTTGGCTTATCAAAACTAACATCACTATTACTGAGGACTTTGGGGACTCTGTTAATTTAATTAAGAACATGTATCCTGTAACAGCCTCACAATCTGGTCTGGTTTTCTTTCTGTTGCTGTGATAAAAATAAACAAAAATAATCCCCCAAAATGATCCTATCAGAGTGCCAGGATGGGGTTTCAGTTCACAGTTCCAGTAAATCTTTGTCAGCAAGTCACGGAAGAACCTACAAGCAGACTGTCATATCACATCATTGTCGATAGCCAATGGGAGTGAAGGCCTACATGCTAACTTGCTTCCTTCCTCTTGGCTTAGTTTCTCCACTCAGTGCAGGAAATCTTGCTTGGTATATGGAGCTGCCAACTGTGGGCTGAGTTGTCCTATATCAAATAACTTAATAAGACAATCCCAAACAGACATGCTAGAAGCCAAACACAATGTAGACAATTCCTTATTGAGACTGTCTTCCCAGGTGATTATAGACTCTGTCACGTTAATAACTAAAGCTTAACAACCATCACATAGTTGTTCTAAAGACGAAGGCTGCCTAGGTGGGTAATGGGATAATCAGGGCACAAAGCCTATACACACTGGAGAAAGGATGACTCACTCCTTAGGTGGAACAAGAGGGGCAGTCCTAGCTTTGATCATATCACTTGGCAGGTGCACACTTATAACATAAGAGTATTTGTTTCTGTGAATGTGAAGCCAGGGATATAGCACACAATTCCATCATGTGTGCCTGAGGCCAGAAAACTGAGTGCACGAGGCACAAAATCAAGGACAGCCAACATTAAGCTAATGTTCTTTCAACTCCAAAAAGACTCAGGATATAACAGTACAATTAAATTCATGAGTGAAAGATACTCCCACAAGTAATAGTGGGCAGAGACGAAATGGAAGAACCAATGCGAGGTGTCAGAAGGCAATGGATTAAATATTTATCCTCCTGATAATAAGAAATCTTAAAAGCTAGCCAAAGAAAAAAGAAAATCAAAGAAGAAATGTTGGAGTAAAAATTGGAAGGAAGGAGATGCTTCAGAGTGCTCAAGCATACATAGTGTAAATGGCCACACTAAGATATACAAAGCATGACGTTGGTGGGCCTCTCTCTAAACTGGGTTGTGATTGGGTCTTCAGCACTCTACACTTTGCTCTACCCATTCTCCTGCCTCACTCTATCCTGATCTTCCATCTTCTCTTCCTTTAGATAACAACTTCACTGTCTCACTCATTAGATTCGGGGTTCCTCTTGCAATGAGAGTTTAATGTCTCCAGTCTCAAATTATCTGAGCATCCTGTC
Source organism: Cricetomys ansorgei (assembly GCA_026225945.1). Classification (NCBI taxonomy): domain Eukaryota; kingdom Metazoa; phylum Chordata; class Mammalia; order Rodentia; family Nesomyidae; genus Cricetomys; species Cricetomys ansorgei. Next base: position 2,143,376 of record JAMJFZ010000726.1, on the reverse strand, counting down.
TGCTCATCTCAGACTTTCAACAATCTTCCCCTGTCCCAAACCAGACATGCCAGTGTCAAGGTCAGGGTGGAAGAGTGGAAGTATCTTCTTCACGCCAGAGTCCTGAGATGAGGAATCCATGCATTCATGTCTGTATTGAGATGTGTGAAGAATCAAAATTGAGATATTCTTTGCGAACAGCGTATGACCTTTCTGGGTATATGATTCTTTATTCTCTACAAGTATATATAAACTCATCTGAACCTGATTTTAGCTGTGGTAAATTTAACCTTCCTCTCTTAGTTTACTCCACATAGTTTTCTAAGATATTTCAAATAATAGGACTGTTCAATGTCATGAGGAACTTCATGATGCTCTCTGATACTGTAAGCTTCTGGAATGGACCGGTGCTTGACCCCAGCTTGAGATAAGCAGGCACATACTAGCTTGTATGAAGCCAGCTTTGTTTCTTTTGTATTTTATTTTCCAAGAACAAAATAAAAACTTGATATTTTTCTTTTGTTTTTGTTTAAGAATGTAATGTCAACAACACAGGATTGAATTCATGGGAAGATTTAATTTGAAGAAGTGCTTTTTCTGCTAGAAATTGAGGGACATTCCACACCAAAAAAAAAGGCACAAACAATGGGAAGGTAGTCAGAATTAAGTGACTACTGACCGGTGCTGGGAGTGGTAATACCTGGCTGGAACCCCAGTGCTCGGGAGGCTGAGCGAGGAGGTTATTGTGAGTTTAAGGCTAGACTGGGCCACGCAATTTTATTTTCAAAAAATAAGCAAAGCAACTCATAGCAAAAAACACTAACCTTTAAAAGTTATTTTGTTTCCTTTAAAATCTTCAAGTGAAGCATTACGAGACATGAAGTACACACAGAAGGCCTACATCATGTGACTCAGCTGATCAGAAGAGCAGCACAAGGCAGGCGCTGACCTTTCAAGTGGAGTTTTACGAGGAGGCAGAGATGAATGTAGCCCGTAACAGGCTACTGAAATGAACGATGTATCTTCACGGCAACACATTTTCTCATATTATAAGCATTGAAATATGATTTCCCATAGTTTTGTCTTCGGAACAAAACACATGTATATAGTCTTATGAATACTGACTTTTAAAAAGTATTAAGTAAAACATTAACAGAAAAAAAAATGAGTAGAGCCACCATAGCAGAGGTCAGGGTGGCAGGCTTGTGACTGCTGCCTTCCTTTTTCTCTAGTTAAAAGCAGAACTGGCTCCAGACCAGCTGTAGGTGTAACACTGTAGCTAAGGATGGACTGAGGCACTGGAGCACTCACCTGGAGCCTGCACCTGACAGACTGTGTGGCACAGTGTTGAGAACCCTAGGGCACTAAAGAATCCCTCTATTCCCCTGCTTTTGATGGTTCCAGTTTCACTCACCAACCTGAGATGGCTTTGATCAACCTGATATGATCACTTCCGGGAGTGATCATCACTGAATGTTTTAACCTTGTGAGGCTCAGCACATTCAGATAGAGGCCAGGTGTAGAGACCAGGGATTTGTTTTCAGAAGCATGGATGAGCAGAGAGCTATAGATCACTGCAGACGTCTGAGTCAGCACAGGACCCACAGGGACATTGAACTTGGTATTGCCCAAACAAGAATTTCAAATATGGGTATTGCTTTGTCCCTGGAAGAAAGAAATCTCATAACTGAGAGCATACTATAAGACATGAGGCGATCAGTCACACACCTGTTGTAATAGAGAGAGCAGAGAGCTATTGAGACAGACTGGAAAAGGGACATTGTGTTGTTAGCTCTGCAATCTTCTTCTCAGCACGAGCTTGTCCACCGTGCAGCAGTGGCATTGTCTGCACAGCAAGCGGAGGACCTCAAGTATTAACATGAGGAATGACTGCTTATTAACCTCAAAACCTCTTCACCTTAACCAGACTGTGTAAGTCTGGCTCAAGTTACAGTTCACTGAATGCACCACAGAATTTACCAAAACCTTAAGATACTGACAGCAGGCACATTTGCATTATGGAGCTAAACTCTTGGGGGCGGGAAGAAGGATCGGAAAGGACAAGGTGCCCAAATAGATATAAAAGCTTTAAATGTATATATCAGCTACCACACACACAAGGAAATGTTCTTCAGTGGAATTCAGGCATCAGTTAAAATTTCAGAATAATAGAAACAGACTTTGGTCAAATGTGTGCAGTTATGTGAGGCCAACAGTGGCAATATTTGTTTCTTGGTTATTTTACAGTGCACAGTCATATCCTAGGCTAGCCTCAAACTTGTTCTGTATCCTAAGGTCGAAATCTTCTTTCTTTGACTTCTTAACTATTGAGATAACAGGTATTGGCCAGAAAGTTAATTGATTAGACACATTCCTTGTGTAATCTTATGAGTAAAATAGTTTTGATTTTTATCATTGATTTTACAGGAGCAAAAAAACCAAATTGATCATTTAAATAATCACTGCAATGCCAGAATTATAAGAATACATCAAAATAATCCTATGTCCGGCATTACAACATTTAGTGTTTGCTTCTGGGTGGTATTCATGTTCAGGAGAACTCTACTGCTTTAAAAATCTGAAAGTCATTCCAGCAGTTCTCTTGTAACAGGGATTATTGCTTCTCCAGGGACTGACTTTACTGATGTTTTCTTTGCTTCTGATTGTCAAAGAAAACAACCTTTAATACACATTTAACAAGTAGAGCTATGTAAGAGTTAATGTATTTGCTGTAAGTAAACCAATTCTCTTTTGATTGGTAGTTTAAGCCACAGATTCAATTAACTTTCCAAAATGAGACAAGGAATTAAAATTGAGTCTCATCCAAAGAAGAGAGAAAATTGAAGAACAAACATAATTCACATGTTGAAGTGAATTCCAAAAGGTTCCAGAGTGATTGAAATTGTTTTGGTGCCAGGATAGTCTTGAGAGAATATTCCTTTCCTAAGCTGTTGTCACATAAGAGTTAATGAACCCCCCAACAGTAAGTAATTCAATACTTTGGGGGAGAAAATTTGGGCTGTTAAGCACGATACAAATGGGCACTGTTGTTTCTTATTTTCTGTAGTCCAGCAAATGCATTACATGCCACTGCTAATAGCAGAGACACTCGGGCACTTTCCTAAGCAGCAATTCCATTCTGAAGGAGCAGTGATTAATGTTCTTTCTTTAGAATGGAAATAGAAAATTGCTCAGCTACAAACCATTCAATCTAGTGTTATTAATTATGTAGAGAATTTCAGGATTTAATGACATTTAGATAGCCTTGCAGGAAGCATTGTCACCAAGTAATACACTGACAATTAGCTAAGAAATGTATCGTGTATATTTTATCCATATGTCTAGACATCATCGTTTTATAAAATTACAAAGGATAAAAATATTTGTCACTCATTTTCAATGCTATCAATATCCTCTTTAAAGAGTGGGACATATTCTATCCAAAAAGGAAATTTTTGTATTACAAGTCCAACATTTTTTAAAGTGCTTTGTGTATGAGAAATGAGTTGAAGTTCAAAGAGGAAAATTAATTAGGAAATGGTAGGAAGTTAATAGCTGCTCTTTGGAATGTGATCTTTCTTATTTTGAATTCCCATAAGACTCTGGGCTTCTCCTGTAACTCATGCTGATTTGTTTCTTACTACAGTTGTTTATTCTTATCATGAGTTATATTTTGTTTTGTTTTGTAATTCTGGGGTGGCACCAAACCCTTTACAAACACTGGCCAAAAATCTACCACTGAGCCATACACCTAACTGTGATTTTTCCTCCTTAGAAAACATTTTCATCAAAGGGATTATGACATCAGTTTCAGCCATAACTATGCTAAGCCTCTTCATTACTCAAGATTATCTTAATTTACTTAAGATCTCAGGGCATTGGTTTTGTGCTTAAGAAATGAACAAATAAAACCTCATAGAGTTTTTCTCTGAAAAAATAATTTAGGAAAAGTACAAGAAATATAGGATGAGTGGATACTGTTTAACTGGACTGTCTATCCACTTTACTTTTCTTTATTTCTATTATTACCAATGTCAGGAGCAGTGCCTATTATATTGTAGATTTATTAATCCTCACCTAGATCTTAAAAAGAATTAATGATGATAGAAGTAAAGAATTGAAATGTTATATAAAAAGATTAGGACATCAATGTATGATAGACTTTTGTTTTTAAGAAATGATGATAAAATACTTGTATATAAAATAATTATAAATAATTATGATGAAATAATTTTGTTAGTGTAGGCTTAGGTGTAATTAATGGGAACCAATAACAAAGTAGAAAAGCTGAACTATGGTGAGGTTCCTTTCTCTCTGTCTGAGAATTCCACACTTGGGTAATACTGTGCCTGCGTTACAGAGTCATGGACTCCTCCTTCCCTTCTGTTAATCTTTGTGCAGTCCTCCATCCTCAATGTGATCTCATGGCCCAAGGTGGCTACTTTATATTCATCAATCACACTTGTACATTTACCAGCAAAGAGAAGGAAAGGAAAACACATAGGCTCTTGTCTGAATTTAAACAGTATTCTTGAAATTCTGTTAGCCAGGATATAATCATATATATACACTTAGCTAAAGGGTTTTTTGGTAAATGTTGTCTTCCTTTTGAACCTGACAAACCCAGGTTAACATAGAGTTCTAATTAGTGCTAGAATGAAACAATGATTCTGGAAAGGCATAGAGGAATTACTGTGAAGGTCACATGACTGAGTCCATTCTTTATACAGAAGTATTTCTCATTAGCTAAAAGGAATGGCAGGGCTGGGGAGATAGAACAGTTTGAAGTACTTTCCATTTGAGCATGAGGACATAAGTTCAATCACCAGCACTCACATAAATCTAGGCACACTTTGAACATCTATAATATTGGTTCAGCAGTCAGAGACATCTGTCTGCAAGCTTATTGGCCAGCTGGACTAGTCAATTGTTCAGGTATGGGGTTCAGTGAGCAATCCTCGACTAAGAAGACAAGATAGAACATAGAATATTAATCTCTGGGTCTCTTTCTCTGTCTCTCTGTCTTTCTGTCTCTCTGTCTCTCTTTCTCTCTTTCTCTCTGTCTCTCTCTCTGTCTCTCTGTCTCTCTCTCTCTGTCACACACACACACACACACACACACACACACACACACACAAGTATTTACTCATGGATATCAGTGTCAATAACTAGTAGTCTCTGTAAGAGAAGGGGTTTGGGCTTGATACCTTTTTAGTTTCAGATGTCATAGAAAGTGCAACACCAACTGAGTTATAGAGCCAGAATTTATATTCACTGGAACATTAAGGATCTATCCTATCTAAATACTTATTCTCCATCTAAAAAAAGTAAAATAAAACTTAAAATATTTCAAAAAATCTCAAAAAAATTAACTTAAATTGAATTAACATCCCTTGGTTACATCAGACTAGGCTGGGTTACATCAGACTACGCTGACCTAGATCAGTGTATTCACTACCTTTACATTTACATGACAAAACACTCAGTGAACTCAACTAAAAGAGGTAGAATTCAATTTAATCTGCAATTTGAGAAAGATCAGTTCTTCATTATGGGGAAGGCATGTTGGTGGAACAGCTCCTCATAGACACAGGAACTTGCACTTGTATATATGGGTGTCTCAGGACACAGAGAGAGTTATGGTAGCAAGCAGGGCTCAGCCATAGCCCATAAAGCCTATCCACTAGAGTCCAACATCCTATTCTTAAGCTCTGACTCCCAAAGGTTCTGCATCCTCCCTAAATGGCACTACCAACTACTCAATAAGGAATCGAACACATGAGGCCATTGGGGCATATTTCACTCTTAATTCATAATCACAGCAATGGAAAAAGTACCTAATAGAAACATCTTAAGGGGTGGGAAGTGTTGGTTTAACTCACAGTAACAGATGTTTCAGCCCCTGGCTAGCTGGGTTCATTACTCTGGCCCTGAAGAAAGGTAGAACATCATGGAAGTGGGACATGCAGTGGAGGAAGCCACTCATCAGAGGCCAGGAATCACAGACAGCAGAGAGGAGCCCTAAGAGCTTCCTCTCTCAGCTTTCAATGCACACACTTTTCTTTCTTGCTGAATAGTGTTGCTCACATCCAGAATGGATCTTACCCTTCCTTTTTTTGCAGGAGAAAGTATTAGAAACCAGAACCTGGAGCAATATGACATAAAGTAAGAGGCCTGTTGTAGAGGTAAATGGCTGAGGCTTCACTTTCTCTTCCTGGGAAAATGCATTTGCACTACAGAAGGAATAGTACTCCCTGTCTGGAAGCAAGGCTGTCAGTAGAACTAGAGGGCAAAGGTTTAGAGCTCTCCCAAGAGGACAGGGTGGCGACCAATGTACATCCAAATAGGGCTCCTCTCAGAGGGTACAGCCCACAAGCATGGTGATGTATGAAGACTGTGAAATAACTGCCAGAGGATTAAGGCTGGGACAAAAGGTGGCTATAACTGTTGATTGTAATAACAGGCTTGAGCCACATGCCTCTTACTCACAGGTAAGTTACTTACTCACTTACACAGCATAAGTACGCATTGTAAGAACGCATCTCATCTAACACAGTTATTATGTGTGTGGCTAACTACTTATTTTTGTTGTCCTATATTCAATGCCCACGGGCTTTCATGGGTTTGAGCATTTCTATAAAGTTGAAGATGTGACAACCTTTACTTACTGGTCTTGGGGTCCCTAGAAAAAGCAACAACAACAATGATAAAATAAAAAACAAAATAAAAATAATGATGGTCTCCAATTCTTATCATATTGACAGTGGTTTGGACTTTGGAAAGTGTTGCTGACAGACAAGTGTAGCGGAAGATTTGAATCATATTATGTTGTGATGTTTTCTATTAGTTGCAGTTCCTGTTTAAAGAACTCATGTCTCTCTATGTTAAAGAATCCTGGGAGTCTACATATCCAAGAGAGGAGGAAAACACAGACTCCAGCTCACATTCAGGAAGAACCCTTTCCCTGGCTACCCTGGAGCTGCAATCACCCATGGATACAAGCCTTTACAGTTTGTGTCTACACAGACTATCATGGCTATGAGTTTAGTTTAGAGTAAAATTTCTTGGAAAGAAAGCCTTGATGCCTTATAATTTGAGAATTTCAATACAAAACATGTATCAGTCTTATAAGTTTTTTAACAGTTTTTTGGAAAACTAAATATTTTTTTTCACATAATCATAATATTCTTTGTTGAAAGCCAATCTGCTACATTTTTTGTATCTCAACTTGTGTACTCTGTTCCAGTCTCTTAATGTGAATACTACTTCCCCAGCCAGTAATCAAAAAGCTGATTATCGGTTATTGTAGCTTCACAGAGAGACTTACAAATAGGTATCATGTTACTACAAAGTCCTTTTCCTTTAAAAAAATGTCATAATTATTCTTGTTCCTTTGTCTGTCTACATAAGTTTTAAAATTAGACAGCATGTTTGCTGTGAAAAAACTTGGCATATGTTAGTGTGATAAGTTGTCCTTGGCCAGATCCTGTATACTATTGATACATGTTATTCAGGTTTACATATCTTTGATACGTGTTTAGTTATCTCATTAATGCCAAGTATCTCTATGGGCACATATGGCTCATGCAAACTTTTGACTTTATTTCATATATATTCTCAGGTTATCCTGCTCCTGAGTTTCAAGTGTTTGTTAAGGAAGTCTCAACTTGTGTTTACCAATGATGCTTGGTTTAAGGTGATTTAGGAAGATGTAAGTTCATAATTTCTTGAACAGATTGTTCAATTTTCATGTTACCTCCTTTAAATGTTCTCCAAACTTCATCACAGAAGCTAAAAATTTTCTCACAGTTTGGAACAATGTAGCTAAAAATCATGCAAGCATACTTAACATGATACATGCAAGTATTTCCCATCTTGTGCTGAAGTAAAATAAGATTTTGTAGCTCCAAGGGAGGAGAACAGTCCTATCATAAACACATTTTGTTGCTTATTTACCCAGGTTGTGACTAAACTCATAATTCTCCTACCTCAGCATCTTGAGTAGTGTTGACTACAGGTTTGTACTGATAATCCCATTCTTTATGAGGTGTGGTGTCAAACAAGTCATGAAATATCATGTACCCACCTCTTGCTTCATCAAGCCCTACAGGCTTGGCAGCATAGTATCCCTGGGTGGGAATAATACAATAAATAATGTAATAGGATGTCCAGGCTGGTCTTTCCTTAAAGCTCATCTTTGTTGTCCATGGGATCTACTTCTACGTGTCTGCAAGATGACCATGGTGTTCACATGGTCCAAACAGCCCCTCCCCCACCCCGTGTACCATCATTTAAATAACAATCCAGACTAACGGAACAGCCCTCTTCTGTGTTCCTCTGTCAGATCCCATGGTAAGTTTCTGTAGTTCCCTGTCCCAATCTAGAGAACAAAAATGTACGACAAAACTGTTCCTAAGAGAACATATATGAGAAAGCTAAATTACCTTAATTGAATAGACCTGAAGAAAATTAGCTACAGTTGAGTGTGGGCATATCCTCAAAGCCATACAGCAACAACAGCAGCAGCAAAAACAACAACAACAGCAGCAGCAACAACAACTACCACATGTGCCTCATGAGGTGTGTGGCGTTTTACTGTGGAGTGTACATACAGAATAACAGGACCAATATCTCTGAAGGCAATTATCCCCAAATGATGAGGACCCAGAACCAGCATGGAGCCAATGATTTAATCTATCTTAACTGTTTAAAGCAAGGGGTATGTGGATATTACTGCTAAAGATTTTCCATAGAGCTATAGCATTTTACCCAGCATTCACAGAGAAAATAATTCCTGCCATGGTCCCAGTAAAATAAACTCAGATCCAGTCAGTCCCCTTCCCCTATACCAGCAACCATTATGAAAATTCCTTGTGTTTCCACACACTCTGTGGCTTAAAATATTTATAGACAAGACAAATGGGAACTTTCCTCCATGACCTTGTGTGTGAAAGCTGAACTTTTAAGATTTTCTTAAGGAGAAATTTTTTTCAGCAATAAAGTTTTCAAGTTTAATTTATGCTCAAATATTATAAAGTGGGGGAATAAACAGATGTTTCCTAAAGTTTTCTATACCATAGTTCAAAAAAGTATGCAATGAGAGCATCAGTACAGCCCTGTAGCCAACACTACTCAGGAAGCTGAGGTGGAGGGCATTAGTGTGGCAACAGATTGAGGAAGGAAGCAACAAAATGTGTTCATGATGAAAATAAAAATGAGACAGACATGGCGACACAGTCTTATTCTGCTTGCTCTCAGGGAGATAATGAATGGGGGATGGCTAGCTCTAGAATATTGGGCAATTTAGGGATAGGTTGTGTAGAATTGATGCTTTAGAAAGGATTGGCGACATGTTTGAGTGCTTGCTCAAGGCAAGTTTTTGGCTCAAGTCTCCATTGTACCAGCAAAGGAGATTCTGACTTAAGAAGAATTCAAAGCAAAGGCTTCACAGAATGCTATTGTACATCACCATGGCCCAAAGTATAAATGCCTTGACGTTGTTTACCCCTTAATTGTGAACAGGGTGAAGGTCATAAAATATGTTTAGCTAACTTAGAAATTTAGAAAGAGTCTAAAATTTAAAAAAATTAGAAAGAGTTGGGATCCAAATGACAAAACTATGAGAGCACACCAAACTCGATTCTCGCCTTACGGTACATAGTCGTCTCAGCAGGGTTCCAGTTATTAGAGCTTACTGTTGGACTGCATTTCAACTAATGTTTTACAATTGCTTGTGTTGATTTTCAAACAAGTCGATTAGTGGTATTATTGTTCTATTTGTGTGTAAGTGGTAATAGACATTCTTTGCATGCATTGTAAGGATTGAGATTATATGTAGAACATCAATTATACTATTCATATATTTGCATACAAAGAAAAGGGGCTTAATCATTAAAGCGCCTGTGGAAGACCAGACTTCATATCTACTGTAATAGGAACACAAATCTAAGTGAACAAAAGGGAAGATCATGTTCATGACCAGCTTCTCACGTGTCTTAGCACAGAAATTTGTTACCAGCCTCTTTCTGGCAGTGTGGCTCTCCTGCCTACCCTAGCTACAGTTTCTTAGCAACGCACTGATGTCACATGCCTGGAGTGTCTGTTAAACATTGTCTACATTTTATTCAATTCTAGACTTTTCCAAGTGTCTTTTACTTGAGTGATGAGGCCTGGCTGAGCACTATATAGAGGTGTTTCCCTTTAAGGCTGCCTTCACCAGGCAGGACGTAAACATTCCACTAGTGTGTGAAATCAGGTAATTAAATCATAAAATTATTTTCATAATGTAATGAGAAAAAATAAACATATAGTTGCATTCACAAAATTTAAGTTCAATTTCATGTATGTCATCTGGGGTTCCGCAGAGCCTCATAATCTATATTCTATAACACACAGAGAGGCAAAGTCCTGCTTTGAGCCAGGTAATTGAATTTTGCATTGTGATGATGGCAATTGAGTTAGCTGCACCAACAGTAGTTTCTATGTGTGTGTAGAATGGGGAGACTTCCAGGTCTTTCACAGAATGCGCAGTCACTTACAAAGCTGTGGCCCTGGACAACACTTTTGTCCCGATGTCCACTTATACACTATCACAAAAGAGATAATAAAGTCATGATTTTTTCATCAGTAATAATTCAAGGACTGAGCTGAGGATGCAGCGTAGTTGGTTCAATGCTTTCATAGCATGTATGAAGCCTTGTGTCCCATGTACATCACTACATTATCCAGAAACAGTGACAAATGCCTGCAATCCCAGCCCTAGGCAGCTGGAGTCAAGGCCATGCTTAGCTGCGTAGAAAGGCCAAGGCCAGCCTGTAATATAGGAGATGACATTGTCTCAAATTTTCTTTGCTGACAAAACAGTATTATAAGTAACACTCCCAAAGTACAAGTGGTAATTAGTACACTAGTACCACAGAGGTGATTTTCTGGAGTTTGGACTTGGGACTATAGGATTTTTAAAAGACACAAGAAAAATTGACAATAAGAAGTCAAGAGAAAGTTGGCTTGTTTTGGCAGGTAATTAAATCTTAAAATTATTTCTCTAATGTAATGATAAAAAATAAACATATAGTTGCATTCACAAAATTTACGTTCAATTTCATGTGTGTCATCTGGGGTTCTGCGGAGCCTCATAATCTATATTCTATAACACACAGAGAGGCAAAGACCTGCTTTGAGCCAGGTAAGTGAATTTTGCATTGTGATGATGGCAATTGAGTTAGCTGCACCAACAGTAGTCTCTAAAATGGTCTTTAGATGTCATTACCTATGGCTTGTGGCCAGAAGTCAGTGCCACTCTCCAAATGTAAAGAGTCCCTTTTTTGAAATTTCTTAAAACATTTTAATCAATCACCAAGGCCACCTCTGGCATCTCAGCACCCAGAGACCAGTAAAGAAGAGGAAAACCACTTGGTAAAATCTGTCTTCTGAAGTCATCTATATATTGTATAGGACTATTCATTTTCTCATTTCAATTCTTAAAAAAAAAAAACAAAACTATGCAAAATTAAACACATTTCCACATCTCAACAAAACAAAACAAAGAAACGGTCTTTATATAGCATTTTGTTTGCTTGCTTGTTTTTTATCCATGATTCATCAAGGAGAACTTTTTTGATGCTTGCATGTTTGATATTACTATGGAGAACATACCTCACTCCAAAACATGTCAATCAAGTGGTGTGCTCATTTCACAGATAAGAAAATACAGTGTGTGAAACTATTGCAACCTCTGTTCACTGAGGACACAAGGTTGCAAGGTAAGGAGGCATATGCAGGGAGACTGAAAGAACATGTCTTTGCTGAGGTCATTAAGCAGCCCAGTCACCAGCTTCGAAGCTATGGAATTCCCACCATTCTTTAGGGCAGGTATCCTTCTCTGTTTATACATTCTTACAGGGAAATTGGTCTGGAGGAGAGTGATCAAGGTGGAATAACACTTTGTCTACAGAAAGTCCATTCCAGTGAAATAAGCCCTGCTTCATAAAATAGTAAAGCCTGGAATTTATCTGCTATCAGATAAATAATATAAATAAATGTTTTTGTTTGTTTTGTTTTGTTTATAGTTGGTGCATCAACTTGCTTCCCCAGAATTTTACATCATAGTTTTCCATGTGTTCATGTATGTCTGTGTCTATGTGGATGCACGCACATGTGTGCACAGAGAAGTGTGCAGGCCAGAGATTAATATGAGATGTATCCGTCAATTTCTTTTTACCTAATTTTCTTGAAACAGGATTGTTATTGAGCTCAGAGATTGCCAGTTCAGCTAGTGTGAGTGATCAGAAAGCCAGCTGCAGGGGTGCTTCTGTCTCCAATTTACAGTGAGAGGAGTATTTGTGTCCATGTCCTGCCCAGCCTTTTATATGGGAGCTAAGGAATCAGACTCAGGTCATCACTCCTGCCTGCCAAACACATTACTATCCATGCCATGTACCCCATTAACTAGTTTACATAGATTTTAAGTCAGTATGTTAAGAAATAAATGTAAAGTGGTTGTATTATTGGTAGATGATTATGAACCAGTAATGTATTATTGGTAGATGCTCAAGGAGTAGACATGAGGAGATGCAACTGCAGAGAAGAGCAACAACGTGGCTGAGCTGTGTGGCATCCATTGATGCACCCATTAGCTAACTGTCTGTCCCTTACAGATTTGTGTCTTCTGCTCTTGAGCAGTTTACACGGTTGCTTAGGATGGGAAAATGTGTTCCTCTCTAACATTTAACAGTTATTTTTCACAAATTGTTTTGTTACCTCTGGCTTCACAATGAATAGATCAGCAAATATCTGATGATGATAGAAATGAAGACACATTTGCAACATTTACTCCCATTAGATAGGGTTGGCCTTTCTTCTGCAACTCACAAAACCAGAGAGTAATTCACTCAACTATATCGTTTCAAAGGAAATAACCTTGTTCAAGGTTATGGCATGTTAGTAAGCAGTTGAGCATTTTAAGTTGGCCTCAGATAACTACTGATAAGTTGTTAAATCTTTGTTCAGTTACAAACTTAGTCTTAGTGGGCAAGAAAGTATCGTAGACAGAGAGGTTTACAAACAACTCTAACGTTTTCATCACGGCTTCAGAAGGTATAGATTCTAAGACGAAAGAGCAAGCAGATTCAGAAATTTCCAATCTTGAAGCATTTTGCTTGTGTTTCTCTCTAGTGCTTTTGAAATTCATATTTTACATTAAAGAATTTGATTCATTTTGAGTTGAATTTCTATGCATGATGTATTATGCTAACTTAATTTAATTTTATATTTTACTGTATCCAGTTTTCCCAACACCATTTGTTGAAAGGACTGAATGTTAGATAAGATGTTTGATACTTTTATCAAAAATTAGAAGGTGGTATATTTCTATTTGTGTTTTTTTTCCCCCTGGGTGCTGTGTTCTATTCTGTTGATCTTAGTTTTTGTTTTAGTACCATGCTGTTTTGTTACTAGGGCGTTGTGGTATAATTTCAGAATAGATAATGTAATAACCCCAATATTGTTATCTTTCTCCGCACAGTTGCTTTGAATATGCAAGAGATTTTGTGTTTTTCATATGAGTTAGGAATTTTTCTTTCTAGTTCTGTGAAGAATATCAATGATATTTTAATGGGGTTCAGTTTCATTTTGTGATACTAATTTTGCCAATCCATGAGCATGGGGGTTTTTTTTTTCTTCCCATTAACTAGAATCCTCTTCAATTTTTTTCTCTTTCCCTCTTCTCCCCCTTCCTTCCTTCCTTCCTTCCTCCCTCCCTCCCTTTCTTTCTTTCTTCCTTCCTTCCTTTCTCTCTTTCTTTCTCTCTTTCTTAGTACCTAAGTGTTTTCATTTTGGAGATCCTTCATATCCTTGGTTAGGTTTATACTGTTGTATTGAAACTACTACAAATGAGATTTTTTGCTGTTGTTATTGGTAAATAGAAAAGCTACCTAGTCTTTTATGCTGATTTCATGTTCTGATATTTAGCTGCAAGTTTATCAGTTATAAGAGTATTCTGGTAAACTTTTAAAGTTCTTAATATGAGACATGTCATCTCAAATAAAAATACTTTTACCTCTTTTTTGTATCCCCCACTCTCTTAAAATTCTTTGTTGGTTTTTATTTTATGTGTGTGAATATTCTCCTTCATGTAGGCTGTGTGCCATGAGCATGATTAGTATCAACAGAGACTGGAAGGACTTTGATCTCCTAGAACTGCAGTTAAACAAGATTGTTGGAACAGTAGGGATTCATGACCAGACAATAACTCTCACACACTGAATACATTTTAAAGCAAGATTTATTTAGCTAAAGGAAAGAAAAGAAAAGAAAAGAGACACATACTGGTGCACCAGGAACCTGGGATACCAGGAGCAATCACATAGGGTTGAGAGCTGTTGAGCATGAATCTCATAGAGTTTATAAAGGAAAAGAAACAAAAAACGTGTTTTCCCAGATTAGCCGAGCTGGCAGGACAATGAAACAGTCACTGACCTTTATTTCTATTGGCTAGTGAAGGCCCAGGAATATGTGATGTTTCTTGTTACCTGACTATAGGCTGTTGCATATGGCTTATATTGAGATTTCTTTTACAAATGGATTGTAAACTTTGTAGATAGTCTTTACCACATTTATTGAAGTGATCAAATGATTTCTATCCTTAAGTCTATTTATTCTCATAATTAAGTTCATTGATTTGTGCATAGTGAGCCAAGCTTGCATCCCTGGAATGAAATAAACTTTGTCATGGTATGTGATCTTCGTAATGAGTTCTTCCTTCCCTCCTTGCATGTGGTGTTTCTTTTCATATTTGCAGTGCTGTTTTAGCATGGACTGTCTTAGTTTTTGTTTGCTTTGTATTCCCTATAATTTTAGATTTAAATATAGATAAATTTTCAAAAAGAAACATTAAAATAAAGATAATGTATTTAAAACAAGAATCTATAATTTAAGATCAAATTCTTCTAGAAGTATAGATGGAAGAAATGGAAGGAGCTGAGAAAATAAACTATGAGAAAGAAAAAAATAATATTCAATATTAAAAAAATGAATAAATAAAATTATATAAATGAAGGAAGGGGAATAAAATATTGGGATGGTTTAAAATGTAAAGAGGATTTTTAAAATGCAATAAAATAAGAATACTGAAAAAATAGTTAACAACAGAAGGAATCATAAGACTTAAAAACAAAAAGATTTCACTTTGGCATGCTTTCTTCCTGAGGCCTCCAGAGTTGGAGAGCGCTTCTTGTGCGTAGGCTGCAGAGGCTTAGCGCTTAGTTCACCTTCTGAACTCCTGTCTTCCCTGAGGCTTGTGCTTGCACGGAGTGGAGTTCGTGTTGGAAAACTTTCCCATGGTTGTATGCTTCTGTGCTGGCCCAGCACAGACAACAAGGTAGAAACCAGCACGTTTTTCTTGGATGTAAGCCCTGCCAGGCCTCAGCAGAGGGAACCACTATCACGACTAGTGGCATTCTGGATAGGGAAACACTAACCCTTTGAGCTCAGGCGATTTTACTGATTCAGAACTCCTCAGGTGGTCTACTGATAGCATGTGCAGGTCATGACCAAGAACATATCTGCCACATAAAGCCAACACCTACAGACAATATAAAATGCCCCTCACCCAGTAGTGGCATTAAAACAATTACTTTATACATAACTAAAAATAAACTTCTACAACAGTTCCCATTTTCTGTATAAGCCGATCAGTAAAATCGCTTTATCTCTACAACAAATTTAACACTACACTAGCAAAACTATTTACAAGAAGAACAATCACGATGGTTGCTAATGCACAGGACCAAATGAAACCAAACATCTATCAAGCTTTTCACAATGTCTTTGGATAGCAGAAAACATTATCAATGTCCAATTATCTGGAATTCACTCACAATCTTCTGGGCTCTTCCAAAGGGCTTAGATTCCGTCTCTGGCTCTGCCTTCTGCAGCACACACAGCTTGTCCTCCAGGCTCTGGGTGGCTCCACTCCACTGCTGCTGTTCTTGGTGGTCATCCATGGCACTGGCATCTTTAGAACACTGGGGTCTTCTATTGCAACTGGACTGCACTTACACTAACAGCTTCTCTTGGGCTCACTACATGGTGCCAAACCTCAACTTCCCTACATGACCCATTGAATCTGGCCCTTCAACTGCCACTGAAGCTGTACCTTCACCAATGGTCTCTCCTGTTCTCTCACAGTGCCAAGCCTCAGCTGCTCTCCAAAGACTCATTCATGCCTTTAAAACCAGCACTACCTGGGCGATTCTTAAAGTTCTGCTATCAGCATGAGATAAAACTTGCATCAGTTCTGGAAAAAAGCTTCTGTGTGCTGACCCTGAGGAAACACTTTTCAGATTTTAATACAATCTTGTTTGCAGGAAAAACAACTGGTATCCTTTCTGCAGGAAGAGATCCCTCATGAGGTGGAGTTCTCATCACCATAGCAGGTGTGTCTTGTCAGGACTGCCTCGTCTCACCAGTATTTGGCAGGTGCCATTTGCTGAAGTACCTACTGTGGTGGTTCACAAGGAAAGCAGGGAGGCACTTTCAAAGGTTGGAAACCCTGCCTTAGTTCAGCAGAGGGAACCACCATCCCGGCCAAGACCATAATGAACAATGGAACCCTGAGGGTCTGAGCTCAGGTGTTTTTTATTGATTCAGAACTCCCCAAGTGTTCTACTAATAGCAGATCATGACCAATCAAACGCCCCCCACATAAATCCAACACCTGCAGACAATATAAATGCCAAGACCTAGGGAGCCTTCACCCACAGTGCATAAAACAGTTATTTTATACATAACTAAAATAACCTTCCACAACAGTGTTCTTTGCCTACCAGAGGTGTTTTCACATCGAAAGCATTCCTTCCTTGTGTACTGGGGACTCTGCATGCCACACTTAGCTTTGAAGTCTGTGGGTTGGGCATATTCTCTCAGCTTCTCAGCACTGTCCAGGGCATACCCTTTAGGGTGACTAACATTCTAGCTGGGTACATGTCCTGAGTGAATCCGAAGTGTGGGAAGTGAGCATAACATTGAGATCAGCACAGGCGACCTACCTCCATGATTTCAGGACCTCCCGGCTACTAACAAAACACCTGGAGGCACAGATGTAGCTATGGATAACAAGTTCAGTTTATGCAGAAGAAATGCCAGGTAGTTGGCTCTAGGGGTTGATCCAACAATGAACTCAAGCTCAGGGTTTCAAACTCCATAATTATTCCCAGTTGGTGAGATCTGTTCTCTGTCACTTCACAGAATCTCACTCACTTCCAATCTGAGTCTCCTTCTGCCCTAACCTTCGCCTTTCTGTAGACATCCTCCTGTGCTCCACACCTACCTCCATGAATCTTTCCCCTCTCTGGGGCTTGGCAAGCCTAATTGAAGCTCCCTAAGCCATTTTGATGTCTTCTTCTCAGGCCTCCATGATAACTCTGGTTTTTTGTTTGTTTGTTTGTTTTTGTTTTTAAAGTGGGTTCTTTGTTTAGATGGTGCCTGAACACTGTCCCCTAAGACACATAGTGTGGTGAATGAAATTTCTAATAATCTGTCTGAAAGCAAGTGATATCAACTGTCAGATGATGTCCAATCTCAGACTCTGTCACGTTCTCTGTGCATTAGTTACTTGACATTTATGGGTCTACATGGAACCATGAATTTAGAGTTGAAGATGCTGGATTAGAGTTGAGGTAAACACTATTTGGGAAACATACGATATGGACTTGTCTGCAGCTGTGACTTATGAACACAGTCTGTCAATCACTCTAATCACACTCTGGAGGACCCAGCACTCACTTGAGCAGACAATTATTGATTGAAATATTTATATTTATAGGAAATATTGATTATTTTTGATCTTAGAGATATCACTATCACTACGAGAATATTTTGAATGAAAATGTCCAAATGGCCACGTTGTGAACAACCTTAGAATGACCTGAGAGCTTTCATAAAGGGATATTGTGATATAGCAGAATAAAGATTAGTAGTTCAATGTTGGCATTATTTTCTTTTTAAGATTTAATTTTAATATAATTGCATCATTTCACCCTATCCTCCCTCTAAGACCTCTCATGTCCCTCTGTCTCCTCTCAAATTTGTGGCCTCTTTCCCTTTATTATTGTCACACATACATGTATCCATACACATATTCACAAACACATAAATGCAAACTACCGAGGTGATTGTTGTTTTTTGCATGTATTTTTTCAGGGATGATCACTTTATACTGGATAGTTAATTAGGAGGTTTGTCCCTGGGAGAGGTTAATTCTCCCTCTGAATAATCAGGGATAAAACCTTGATAAGAAATTTTCCCTTTTCAGCAGTGCTTTGTCTATTGATTATTTTCACTGTTTATATCCTGTTTAAATAGGCATTTATAGAAGATACTATTTCCCAGCAGACTGACATTCTGATTTCTAAAAGTTTTCATCCTAGTTTTCCATGTTGGTCCTAGGACCTCAGCTACCGTAGGTGTTTTGACGATGTATCCTTTGTGTCTGGACTACCTGCAATTCATTTGTCTGTGCATCGTGTTATTTTCTTTTCTATAGTGGTCCCCATTTGCTGTAGAGAGAGGAATCTTTGATAAGGGGTGAGAGTTACACTTATCTGTGTGTATAAGGTAAAGTTAGAATTTTAGAAAACAGTTAGGAATTATACTGGTTTTGTGAAGTATTGGGTTCTTTTCTGAGATAGTTGAGTAGCTCTGGGTAGTTGAGTAGATTTCTAGTACCAGACACAATTTCTCTCTCAGTAAGCAGACCTTAAGTCCAATTAAACAGCTGCAGTTAGTACTGACCTAACTGACCTGACCACTATTGTATCTCCAGGTATATATTTTCATGGTGCCCCCATATGCACTGTGTCCCTTCATACTTCCCTGCTTTCTGTGATTACTCCATGTTCTATACTCATGTTGGAATATTTGGTGATAGGAACTTCAGACGAGAAAGCGTATGCATTTGTTCTTGGGTGTTGAGCTTATAATTTTCAAGTTACATCAGTTCACCTTCAAATTTCATGATTTCATCTCTCCTTACAGATGAATAATATTCCATCACAGATGTATATGCTCTGCATTATTATTATTTGTTCATACGTGTAGAGACGTTTAGATCCTTTCCATTTCTTACCTGTTGTGAATAGGGTGACAGTGCACATTTGTTTAGTGTGTGTGTGTGTGTGTGTGTGTGTGTGTGTATGTGTGTGTCTGTGTGTGTGTGTGTGTGTGTGTGAGTGTGTGTATACAAATGCAGGCACATGAGTGTAGATGTATGGATTTGGCAGAAGAGGAAGATAGATGTCCTGAGCTGAAGTTACAGGTGGTTGTGAAGTGACTGAACTTGGATCCTCTACAAGTGAGTTATGTGCTCTTTTGTTAAGCCATAATTCCAGTCCCTGATGTTATTTCTTTTAAAGCACTGAGCTAAGTCCATGGCTTATACCTGCAATGCTATTACCACACAAAATGATACTGAGTTAAATTAGGGAGAGGGAGAGTATGCTGATCAATGTTTTGTCAACCTGACACAAGCTAGAGCCATTGAAGAGAAGGTAACCTCTACTGAGAAAATGCCTCCATAAGGCTGGGCTCTAGGCAAGCCTGTGGTACATTTTCTTAATTGGTGATTAATTAGCGACCACTGTGGGTGGGGCCAACCCTTGGGCTGTGGTTCTGGGTTCTAGAACAAAGTAGGCCTAACAAGCCATGTCAAGCAAACCAGCAAGTATCACCCCTCCATGGCATCTGCATCAGCGCCCGTGTCCAGATTCCTGACCTGTAAGTCCCTGCCCTGACTTTCTTTAATGACAGACTATGACATAGACGTGCGCTTTTGGTTGTGGTGTTTTATCAGAGTGGTAGTAACTGTAACTAAGAGAGACAAGCATTCCCTCCTCAGTGCTACTCTTTTTTTCACAAACATTCGACTGTTTTCTTCAGTCCACAAACCTTAGTGTTTCCCTTTCATATCCCTCATTTTTATTCCAATCTTGTATTTTATCTTATTGTTTGATTTTATTTCTACATTTTGCCTATTGTGCTCACATATATGAACAGTATGTTTCTCTGTCTTCTAGTTATTAAAGTAGAATTTCAAATGTTTTAACAGAAAGTCAGGAAAGAAAAAGGTTGCTGAGCAGAACAGTCAAAGTTTGCACTAAATGCCCAGAGATGTCAGAGTAATGATGATAATATATGGGAGATAAAGCTAGGAGCTTTCTATGACATCTATAGAAAAGAGAGCTTCCTTTATAAAATCTCCTTAACAACTTCAGCTACTTAAGCAGCGGATCTGGATCACGATTATTTAAAATGAGAGACTAAGATATTAAATCACACTCAGACTTTAAACACTTGCCGTTCTGCTGTGTCATTTGTACTGCTGAAGTCATCTATTTTTTAAATTAGAAATTCCAGAAGAAGAAAAGAAATAATAGCAGGTTGTGTTTAGAGACATTGATTGACAAAAAGATCCCCATGCAAATGCCAGTGAAGCATTTGAAAAGTCTAATTGGCAAAAATAATTGCTGGTCATGCTTTGAGGCTGGTAATCAAATATACTTAATATTCAACAGTCATTTAATCACAATGCTGAATATCTTGGTAGTGCAGTGACAGGATACAAACTTGGGTGTGACCAAGAAACAAACTGGTGAGAACTTATAGAATCCAGATCTGATTTTTATAATTATCTTTAAAATTTCCCCATATTTCCTAAAGTACAGGTATGGGTACTTATTCTATAGTTAATACTGGTGAGGTAGCTAGAAACATATAAATTTCTAAGTGTAAGCTGCAATAACAATTATATAAACAGTAATAAAAGGCCTGAGACCAATCAGACTTAAAATTCTTTCTCAATATTCCCAAGACTTAAGGGAAGCTTGTAATTGTCTAAGAAAAGATTCTTTGAGGTAAAACCGGGGCTTGACACACTGAGGCTATGGATGTGTCTGATGTGACATATGATTCTGATTTTATTTCATTTTCTGTGTGGAGATTCAGTACTTCCACTGCCTTTACTGAAAGAGATTTTTCATTTTGAACTGAAAACAGAAAGAGTATTATTAACTTTAGTCAATAAAATCTATGACTTTTAGATTTATCGTATGCAAAACATACCATAAAAGGGGTCACTCAGGTTCATTACAGTATCTTCCCTTGTATGAAGAAGTCTTCCTCATGTAACTCTTGAATACTGGGATTCTTAGAGGAAGCATGAACTCAAACTGTAAAACACAGCACAGTCCTGGATAAAGGATTTATTTCTTTGAAAACAACAGTCCAGTGATGTTTTATAATTTATTATTTTATAATAATAAATCAGTCCAGCACTGATTTATAATTTTCTTGATCTTGCAAGCAAAATATTCATATCAATGATTCATTAATTGATGATTCAATGATTAAATGAAGACACTGTTTGCTCAAAAAATTACTTAAAAAAACTGGGTTTTCCTTATGTATATATGACTATGCAGGCTATATTTGGCTGTTTTCCAAATTCTATCATTCTAGGTCTCAAACTTGATTTTTAAATATACCATACAATAATGCCTTGAATGTGTGGAAGCTTTTCTGTCATGTAAGAATGGAGAAGTCCTGCATGGCAGTGGGATAATATGACTATTGAGAGACTTAAGAGAATACATGCCTGGTACTGTAAAACTAGCCAAGCCCCATGGCTAGAAAGACCCTAGATGCTAAGGAAGAATGGACCAGTACCACTTCTCTAGAACAATAAAATTTCTAACTCTATTCTACATGCTTATCTTTACACCCACAGAGAAGTGTAATTCTCACCCCTCATCATAAAAGCTTCCCTTTTTAAAGATATGACACTATTACAGAGGTACACAACTACTCAAAATGAAGAGACTAAATGACTGAGGACTGACCAGCCCCAACAGATACAACTGCAATGAACCCCAAATCCTAAGGCTCAGGAAAAGTCCTGGAAGAAGCAGCACAAGGATAGTAAGAGCCAGAGGACCCAGGAACCTACTGACAGAAAGAGACCCCCACACAGGGAACATGCAACCACAGAATCTCAGGCAGATAGTGGCCTAAGGAAGACAATCACAAGCACTCCAGCTGACATTCTAACAGGGCTAAGGAAATTACACAGAACCCAACCCCGAGCCACAAGTTAGTTAATGGCTGTTGAGAGATGCGAAAGCAGTTTCTTCCAGGGACAAGCTCCCTGTTAGGTAATCTCAGTGGTCAGTCTAGGACATACACACATATAGATAGTGTATTAATTTCAGTTCCCTCGAATCTTTTATTTAAAGAAAATCATAAAGGAAATTGAAAACTAAAAGTAGATAATGGCGTTTGACATATTTTTGTTCTTTTCCCCTTAAATAAAGCAGAAAAATCTTGCAATGAAGAATGCAAATTTGCTTTAGGCCAAAGCTCGGTGTTATTTAGGAATGAGCTTCAGTGTGTTCCAGTATGAGAATAGCTGTTTTTTGTTTTTTGTGAATTCTCAAAGCTTATGCTGTTGATTTGGTTTGGTTTGGTTTAGAGCATACAATAAGGCTCTGTAGCCTTCAGCTTGGGAATGTGTTACAGCAGATGTAGACATCCCTGAACATTTTCTCACTAAGCAGCTAATGCAGATCTATGCGATTCTCTAGCAAACCTGCCAGGATGCATTAGGCACAAGAGTAGCCCACAGATACCGCAACAGGTTAGCATGCTGAATGGAATGATTTGATGGAAACCAATTATGTTTCTTAAATTTTCTGCCAAACATAATAGTTCTAGTTTCAGAATGCTTCATCTGAAGCCATTTTTGAGACACTAATTAAATACAAACCCTAATTGTATATTAAGGCGATATTCTGCTTGTGATTATAAAACCATATTGTCAGCATTCAGTCACCCAGAGACTCTTTATGAATTATCATTTGTTATTCCAAGAGATTTTCATCAAATCCCTTGAGGGCAAATAAATACTTCAGCAAATGCTGTGTGGAATATACAGTGAGCCAGTGCTTAATGAAAGAATAAAATCTCATCAACAAGCTGAAACATTTACTAAAGTATCTCATGTGACCCAACTCATGGTCAGCTGTCAATCAAAGTAAGATTTGTAGTCTGATAACTCCACAAATATTTTTAATTTATGTATATATGTGTGTGTGTGTATTCGTGTGCATACCACATGTGCATAGGTTTCTGTGGGGGCCAGAAGAGAGTTCAGGATCCCCTTAGGTGGAGTTACAGGCCATTGAATGCCAATTAATGCAAATGCAGAAAAGTGAACTCTGTATGGAAGAGTAGCCAGCAATTATTCTTAACCTCTGAGCATTCTTTCCAGGACGAGTCTGAGTTTATATACCGTAATATTCTACTTCTCTTCTGAGATTCTCTTTTATTTCACATTTAATACACCACTGCAAAAGTACAGAAAGGAAATGTTTTATAGATTTTGCTGAATCTTATCAGGAATAGGTCTTAGGAGTCAATGAGGGTGGAGTTTGGATCTTAATGGCATAGGTAACAGCTGTTTTACTTTGAGTAAATCAATAAAACTCAACATACCTTAGGATTTCCATCCTTAAACTAAGAATAAGATTAATGCTAAAAGTCTTCAAAAGAATGGTGCAAGATATTGAAGGTGTCACTTGGCACCATTGCTGCTGCCGTGAATTATTCTAGAATTTGGGTTCTCACTACAGCTTTCTTACTCTTTGCTGGACTTGATTCAGAAAGTTTGGTCATTATGACAAACGAGTTTTGTTAAAGAGAACAAATTTATGTTTCACTGATTATGAATATTTTCAGATGCCATAAAACCAAACATCTTTTTGAAGGTATAGTATGCTTAAAATGTATTTTTGGTGGCCTAGAGGCTCAAGCATTTGATCTCAGCTATAGGAGGAAGGAGGCAAGTTCAAGGCTTACTTGGGCTATACAGTGAGTTCAATGTGCTCCTTAATGAGACTGTGATATTTAAAAAAAATACTGTAAAGTCAGGGCTGGGGAAATAGATGTGGGGAGCTTAGGTAAATCGTTTCCCACATCAGCCCTAAAACATATATTTTTCTTTTCTGCTGCTCTGTGCCATTCTTGAATTTTATCACAGATTTGATTTGTTATCGCCTCTTTATCCATCTGGCATTTTATTTCCTCCACGCTCATTGTGTTAAAATGAATGGTCATATTAAGCAATGCTATCAGGATTGCACATGCAAATATACGGCTTACATTAGCAAGACTAATGATTTTGATTCCATATTGCTTTGATAATAAAACTAAATACAATTCTAACACTATTCAGAAGGCTGCCTTGGGAAAAAACAACTGCAATATTATACCAGAATTTAGATGAAAAATGAAAAATGCTTTAATGACTATTGCAAATGTGTACAACAAAATAAATGTCAATATTGTCATAAAAGAAACCATTCTACAATCACTAGAAATCAGGCTATACATTTCAGCTATTTGGGTCTGCTAGCACCACAAACCTGTGAGCATATTTGTCCTTGGTCAAAGTTGTATTATTCTCTTTTTTCCCCCAGAATATTTAAAGAGACGGATTGCTGAAATATTGAGTTGTAAAATGTAGAATTAAATCTGATTCTGAAATATCAAAGGTTTGACAGGGTGTGGATGAGCAAACTCTCTTCCTCCTATTGTAAGTTATTTATGATGAAAGTGGCTTATTGGTTCTTGTTGGTCTTCAAAACATTTCCTAAAGGTTTGCAGGGATATTCATTCAATTACATTTTCCTAAGTATAAAACAATTCTCTGAAGTGCTAGAAATCACAGTGACAGAAAGATGTACCCAGAACCTATCTGCTGGTGGTCTCTTTGCATAATATCACATTGTTTCACTCATTAGGACTTTTAAATTAAATATATTGTCAAAGCAAATGTCTTATTGAAGTGCATTTAATGTACCTTACGTATACTCACCAGGTTCAATACCACAATCAATGTGTTTTGAATGACACATGAATGTGGTGGGGAAATGATAAGCTAATCATCCAGGATGAATTTATTAAAAGTCAAGCTAATAGCTGTGCTGATGAAGTTAGAACGGTACCAGCCAACACTTCCTCTTACCAGAGTGGCTGGCTTCATACCTCATTTTATTCTCAATCTCCTCCTCTATATATAATAGTGCCTCAGAGTTCCGTATCTTTAGAGACAATTCAAATACAATATCTCTGTGTTTGCATATGTATGTATAAGCATATACTAATGTGTATGTATAAACATACATCTGTATTTATATAAAGATTTCTTTTATATTTCCCAAATGTAAGTCATTTTATGTTCTTACTTAGCCCTGTAGAGCTTAGGGTGTTGTTGCAAATGCACCATCCAGATCTGTGTCTAGACTGCATGTTCGCACTTGCAATCACTTCTTGCTCAGTTGGTTCTAAGCCCTAATCACATTGTCACCTGCCCTCTCATTCCCATCTCAGGGTGATTGAGTCTAGGCTCTCATCACTATGTTACTTGACTCTTTGAATTGGATGACTCCAATTGTGATTGACATCCTACAAGGGGTAGTAAGCACAGACTGCTCCAGGCAGAAGAAAACAAGAGTTTGATGCGTTCACTAAGCAAGTGTTGCTTGATTCTAGAACACAGGCTATATGTGAGTGAAACCTGATGTTCTTCCTGTGGTTTGTCCCTCATCATGCTTGTCCAGATCACAGCCTTGCCTGATCTCATGTGAATTTGAGCTTGACAAAGAAAAGAAGCCTGACAAGATGGACATCTGAGGATTTTAAAGTGACTTATAAAGACTGAGACCACCTGCTGCCCTTGCAGAACACTGGAGTTTTGTTCCCTGGACCCACACTGGGTAGCTCACAGGTGTTTGTGATTCCAGCTCCAGGAGATCTGAGGCCTTCTTCTAACCTAAGAGGCACCTACATACATGTGCATTCTGACAAACACATGCATGTAAATAAATGGATAAAATAGATCTCTTTTAAAAAGACTCAAAAGACTCAAACCCTAAAAAGAGTCCTCAGTCTCCTTACTGATGAAATAGACTGTCAATGCTACAAACTTACTGATTCCTCAGCCGTTTCGGGTCTTACTGACCTCTCTGGATGTAAGATATATGATATAACTGCAATTCAGATAAAGACATATAAGAACCACCGATCTATCGTTGCACAGGAAAAGGATAACGCCACATATATTCCTGGTTTCCATAGACATTCATCTTCAGTACATTTAGCTTCTAGTTCTTTCTGATTCCAAATGACAGAGTTTTATCTGTACTATATTTGTGTCCTTAGTTTATCAAGATATATCTGATTGCTTTCCCATTTGTCTACAAACCAAAGCACACGATCTTGTTAAACTCTTTCATGTCCTCTGTGCTAATGCTGAATAGGGCATTTCTTCCACCCCTGTAGTCTCAGGAGAAGGCGTGGGTATTTTTCAGTTAGAACGACAGTCTAGGCAAGTCAGTGCTGTAATGCATGGGTCTCCTCAATGGTGTGCCTGTTCTTCAGTCTTGAGTCTTTAGTCCTCTCTGAGGTTTCCATGGTCAGCATACTCACAGGACTGTCTCAGGGCTCCACTGTACTGGAGGACAGAGGAGCAAAACACTTTCTGCAAAGCTCTGCTAATGCCCATTTTCACCTAGTAGGCTTTGATACTATCCAATAAGAGCAAGAAAATGAAAAGAGAATGACAATTTGTAGTAATATTTACAGAAACAGTTTGCAAGTTGGATTTGGCAGTGGAAGCTGAAGTTTGCTGATTTTCAGAACTTTTAAGTTTTGTCTCTGTGAGACAAAGTGAATCATCGTATATTGTGCCTTGATTTTCTTTACATAAAAAATTAAGAATATGCAAATGTGGTCTCTAATGTCAAGATAGCCATTCCCAGAGCCCCAGTACCTACTGCACTCTAAGTGAGGCAGGCCAAAGACCACAAGTACATTGAGGGGGAACCCTGGAACGTTCTCTCAGTGGTTGTGATCTTCATGCTGTTCCTTCAACTGCTGACATTCTTGTAACCTTTTCTTGGATAACTTCTGCTTTGCATGTAGATCTGTGCTGTTTGGGCTTCTTTCCAAACCCTCGAGGAAAATAATCGGAGTTTCTCTTACATTTCTGGTGTATCCTGAATAAAGATGCATTTTCATGTCTAACAAGAGTAAAACTACATCTTTAAACCCCTTCTGAGTTATGTCAAATATCCCGTGTAGAATGATGGTGGTGACTTTGTGTATGGAGCTTTTCACCTTGTCATTTCACAAGTGATTCTCAATATGTTTCCTACTCATGCTAGAAAAGAGCCCCATGCCAAGAGCAGCATCTCTTTGTTCTTGTTAGTTTCTGATATTAAAGACTATGAAACAAAGAGCATGGCTCTGTTATTTATGTACTAATATGCTTAGGAATAGTCACAAATGTGACATTTATATTTATTAAAAGATCAGTTATTTCCTGTATCAGACCTAAATCAGGAAATATTAGATATCTATTAATAACTCTCAAGATTTGCCAATGTGTGTTTGTGGTGTGAATACCTGTGTGTGTATATGTTTGTGTGTGTGTGTGTATGTTTGTGTGTGTGTGTGTGTGTGTGTGTGTGTGTGTGTGTGTGTGTACTTGTATGTGAATGTGACTGCACATGCATGCAAGTGCTTATGGAGGCCTGATTTGATAGAAGTTGTATTCCTTAGTCTCCTTCCACTCTATATGTTAATGCAGGTCTCTCATTGAAACTGGAGCTTCCTAATTCAAGTGGTCTATCTACCCAACTTGCTCCAGGAATCCCCCATCTCTAGGATTACAGGGAGGCTACCACCCACACTGACATTTACTGGGGCTGGGGACTTGAACTCAGGCCCTCACACTTGAACAGCAAGGACTTTGCCCACTAGGGCAACTCCCAGTCCTTTAGGTGATGATTTTTCCTGTTATTCACTAGGTATTGCTAAATTAACTCACTGAAATTTAAATGAAGGAAAGTAATAAGGGATTTATTCTCTCTTCCTCAAACACCCTTTCTACTAAAGAACTCAGCAGACTTAATTGTCAAGATCTCTGGTTACATTTTGAGATTTTTGCTTTTATTTAATTTACCATTGATTTGTCTGATGACTAGAATTTCTAACTGTAGTAGGTAATAATGTTATCTTTATTTAAAGACAATTAATTAATTAAAATGCATAAGCAAAATTATTTTTGAGGAAGATAAAATGAGCCAGATTTATAGTCTAGAAGCTCCTGAGTGTTAGTAAATAATATTCTGAGTTGTGTTTCTCTTTTAGTCTTTGCCTTTATCTTTGCATTATATACATCCCAATGATTTCCTGCTCAGCCCATCTAAGTGGGAGTAAGACTTTAGGGATTTTGTGGAGCAGTGTGAGTACTTTTTCTTTCTTTTTTATTATTGGATTTAACAACAAAGTTACTACAGAATTTATCTCGATTTTCCTAAATCATTCAATTTAGAGCTCTTCTGTCCTTATATTTTATCATCACATATAATTAAAATTAAAAAGATATGCACAGTTGGCACACACAGATAGAAGAAAACTCAATGGCTGTTAAGAAACTGTTAATTCTTCTTTTGGATCAGAGACAAGTGAATTTTTAGGAATAATATCGAAAATATCAATAACTCCCCATACAGAAGAGGAAAGAGTCGATTTATTTTATTTGTTGAAAGGAAGTTGGCTCTTCAAGATAGATAGTTTGCTATAACTGGAGTTCAAAACAATGAATGTGCTTTATGAGTAAGAACTGAAATAATTTACTTTTATCTGGAGGTAGACACTTCAGAAAGTGTAAAATACAAAATTTAATAACTTTCTCACTTAAAGTGATTTTATTTGGAGTTCTGTTGGTTGGTTTGAATGATTAATGTCCACCACCAGTTTGCACATTTGAACACCTGGTCTCCAGTTGGTACCTCTGTTTGGGAGGCTATGGACCCTGGAGGATGCTGAGAGAAGCTATGTCACTGGGGGCAGGTTCTGAACACCTGGTCTCCAGTTGGTACCTCTGTTTGGGAGGCTATGGACCCTGGAGGCTGACACTGGAGATGGTGTGTTGCTGGGGAAAGCTCATAACTTCATAACTTCACTCCACTTCCAGTTTGTACTCTCTGTCTTCTGTGTACAGGAGAAAGTTGTGGTCAGCAGTTTCCTGTTCTGGCTACTTACTGTAATGCCTTCCTTTCTATTTAGTTCTCTCTATCTCTCTCTCTCTCTCTCCCTCTCTCTCTCTCTCTTTCTCTCTCTCTCTCTCTCCCTCCCTCCCTCCCTCCCTCCCTTTCTCTCACAACCAGCCAAAATAAACTCAAGTATAAGATGCTTTTGGTCATGATATTTTATCACAACAACAAAAAGGAAACTAGTGTAAGAGCCATGCACGGATTCTAAAGAACAGTTTCAACTCAAGATGAGCATATTAATTTTCATTCTGCATATTTTAAGAGGTAAGAAAAGATAAACATTGCACTTAGATTTGGTATCCACAGAAACAGAACATACAGTCAGTAACTCTGGAAAAATTCCAGGCTTTGGACTGTGAGCCACAAGATTGTCTCTCCACAAGCCAGCCTGTGTTGGTTGAAGGCTGTGCACTTTCAGTTACGATACAACCAGAAGACAATTGCTTTTCTTTCTAAGAATGGGCTTTACTCCCATAAAGTAATTGCTTAAACTCCAAAGTAAAACAAACAGTAAAGTGTTAAATTAGCTTTATTACTATCCCACTATCTCTGGTAAGATGTTCCCACTGATATCTCAATAACCATTCCTAGGCTGCAGTTCTGCTTGCAGGACTAACTGTTGCCCACAGGCGAAAGCTCAGTGGAGCGAAGCACTGGAATTATGTTCATTGTAATTTTAAATCCTTCCCACCAGTGTTCTCTTTTCTTCTCTCCATATTCAACCCTTCCCCAAAGAGAGAATTAAATCATTGCTTCTTATAGAGTTTAATTTAATTTTATTTACTTGTCAGATTCATGAATAAAACAAATCTGTTAACTAATTGTAAGTGGTCAACTTTGATTAAAGTCTATATTCCATTTGGGCCGTGGGTGCCAAAACATCTCACATTGAGAGAGCCTGACAACATGGTAATTATTCTGTCTGGATTGTTCAAAATCCTTCCAATGCTATTCTGTCAATATGTTCCCCTTGGGGACTTGAGGTTGCCAATAGCTTATTTCAAGCCCATAGATTGGTTTTCGGTTGATGGACCTCAGTGCTTTAGTTTGCTTAAATAGCTTACCTTGTTTGGATCGTTTGTTAGAAATTATTAAAATGCACAAATGTGTGTCTTGGATCTAGTGAAGGAAACGCAATGTTCTTTGTCTACTAATCATATACTGTATTGTTTTTACATTAAATGCCTTATTGCACCTTTCTTACATATCACCACTTTCTTTACACTGCTGTAGATTGCGATTTTGAAAAATCTGAGGGCTTTAAGCAAAGGAGATGGCTCTGTGAATAAGGATGTTTGTTCCTAAAGTATGAGGGCTTGGGTGATGGAGCTCAGAAAGATCAGGTTGTGGCCAAGAAGGCCCAGAACCCCTGTGCTGAGGAATGGGTAGGGCACATCATGAGTTTGATAAATGGCAGCCAAGCCAAAAACATCAGTGCTCCAGGATTGGTGAGAGAAGCTCTCTCCAGCTAATAAGGTGGGATATGATAGAGGAAGACGTTGTGTTTTCTCCCGACATCTTGGTGTGTGCAAGCACAAAGGCACCAATACTCACAGGTATCACACCATGCACTTACATATGCAAACATACTCACAGGTTTTTGAATATTCAAATTATAAAATACAAATTTTTTCATATATATAAAAATTATATAATAACTATATATTTTATAATATATATTTTAATATATATCAATATCTAAATATATTGATTATTGATATATAATTTATATATAAATATATATAAATTATTGATATATAAAGCAAAATTATATCCCATATAATAATTCAAACTTATAGAACCTGCACTATTTGGACTTATGGAATGAATAGTAATTACACGGATCATGGGAAATGGAGAAATGCTGATCAAAGGTCAAATTTAAAACTAGAAAATGTCTAAGCTCTGAGACCTGATGCAGAGCATGGGCTATGAGGTCTTTCTTTCCCACGTTTTTCATTTTTTTAATGTTTTACACTATTTTTATTTTTATTTACTAAAATAGTACATCCCAACTCTTTTCCTCTCCACTCCTCCCAGCTCCCAACCCCCACCTCCAGTCTCCCCGAGGTCTACCCCCACCATCTCCCCACCCCAACCCCTGCCTCTTCCCAAGAAAGAACAGTCCTCCCAGGGTTAGGGCTCTAATATGGCACAGCAAGCTGGAGCAGAATCGGGCACTATTCCCTACTTCAAGAGTGGACTAGGCAAGCCAGCAGGGGGCAAGGGTGCCAAGAGCAGGCAAAAAGTTCAGAGACACTACTCCCACTCCAATGTGTATGTATTCTGCAAGAGCACCAAGCCAGGCAACCTCAAGACACAACCTCAACAACAGTTCCATGTCTGTTGCTTCAGGCTCTGTGAGCCCCTAAGAGTGCTGGTCAGTTGGCACTGTGGGGGGGTTTTCTCCTGGTGTCCTCAATCCCTCTGGTCCCTCCACCATATCCTCCTTAGGGCTGCCTGAGATCTCTACTTTATTTGGCCCTGGGCCTCTGCATCTGCCCTGTCAGCGGGAGCTGTCCGAGGAAACCTCTTTGATTGGGCTAGGCACCAGTCTACGAGGAGAGCAGGATAACTTTAGAAGTCTTCTCCTGCTATCCAATCTCTAGCTTTTGGTCTGCTGTGGAGTATTGGTTATAGGTTCCCTCTGTTAGCATGGTGTTCTGTCCTTCCATTATTGCAGCAAATTCTACAGGGAGGATTGGCCACAGGTTGAAGTTTTTTGGCTGGGATGGTGTCCCAGTCCCACGACTGGAAGCCTTGCCTGGTTAAAGGAGATGGCCTGTTTAGGCTCCCCATACCCCATTCCTTAGAGGTCTTTGCTAGGGTCTAATTAATTGATTCCAGTGAGTTTTCACTGCACAAAGTCTCCCGATTCTGCCCTACATGCACTCCAATTCTGCACATATTTCCAAATATTCCCTCTCCCTCATCCTGGTCCCTTCTCTTTCCATTCTTATCCTTCTCACAACACCTGCATCATCTATTCTAGTTCCCTTTTACCAGGGAGATCACTGTGTCCCCACTGGGGTCTCTGTGTCTGTGGATATACAGCAACTTTATCCTTTGCTGAACAGTTAATATCCATATATAAGTGAGTGTATACCATGTTTGTCTTTTGGGGATTGGGTTACCTTACTCAGGATTAATTTTTTCTAGTTCCATCCTTTTGCCTGCAAAGTTCATGTAGTCCTTTTCTTAATAGCCGAGCACTACTCAATTGTGTAAATGTGCCACAATTTTTCATCCGTTCTTCAGTTCAGAGACATCTGGGTTGTTTCCAATTTCTGGTTATTATGAAAAAAACGGTTATAAATATAATTGAGCAAGTGTCATTATGGTAGGATGGAAAGTCTATCTCCAATTTCCCGAGGAAACACCATATTGATTCCATAACAGCTGTACAAGCTTGCACTCTCAAGGAAAATGAAAGTGTTCCCCTTGTTCCATATCCTCACCAGCATGAGCTGCCATTTGTGTTAATGATCTTAGCCATTGTGACAGGTATAAGATAGAATCTCAAAGTACTTTTGACTTGCACTTCCCAGATGACTAAGGCTGTTGAACATCTCTTTAAATGTTTCACAGCCATTTGAGATTTGTCTTTTGAGAATTCTTTGTTTAGATCTGCACCCATTTTTAATTGGACTATTTGTTTTGTTGATGTCTAGTTTCATGAGGTCTTTATATATTTTGGAAATTAGCCCTCTATCAGAAGTGGAGTTGGTGAATGTGTTTTCTCATTTTGTAGGCTGATATTTTATCTTATTGACAGTGTCTTTTGCCTTACAGAAGCTTTTCAGCTTCATGAGGTCCCATTTAATAATTGTTGATCTTAGTGCCTGAACTATAGGTGTTCTGTTCAGGAGTTGTCTTCTGTGCCAATGCATTAAAGGACATTCCCCTTTCTCTTCTAACAGGGTCAGTGTGTCTGGTTTTATGTTGAGGTCTTTGATCCACTTGGACTTGAGTTTTGAGCATGGTGATGGATATGGATCTATTTTCATTCTTTTACGTATAGACATCCAATTAAACCAGCACCATTTGGTAAAAGATGCTTTCTTTTTTCCATTGTATGTTTCTGGCTTCTTTATTGAAGATCAGGTGACCATAAGATCAGGTCACCAAACAGGTGACCATGAATTTATGTCTGAACCTTCTATTTGGTTCCATTGATCTATGTGCAGTATAGTTTACAATCAGGAATATTGATATATCCAGAAGTTCTT